>VNJO01004445.1:0-19521 GCA_008042535.1 Drosophila tani
CTCCGTCTGAACAACGACCAGAGGCACCTCCAAGACGCTGTCGTGCAGTACCACGTGACCATCGAGGAACTCAAGGCCTGGTACGCGGATGAGCTTAATAGGCTCTTGGAGCAGCGCAGGATCAGCCCGGGCTTCGGACTCTCTTGGCAGACCACAGAGCTGGAGCACATCTACCAGACGGACATACATAACCCGACCATTGGTCGCCAGGCTCTCGAGCAGCTCCTGTTCACCGACAGCCACGCCCGGGCCGCACGCTATGGCATTACCGTCGAGGAGTTGCGCGTCTTTATTCAGGAGCAGCTGCGACGCTTCGCTAACCTGGGTTACTATTATTTAAGTAAGACCGTATGTATAATTATTATGTAAATGTAATGTAAATGTAAGTAAAATGTAAGTAAAAATATATCATGTAAGCTTATTAATACAATACAACAAAATAAAATAATTATAAACTATTTTACTGGAGTAGCATTATTTTTTGGGGAATTTTACTATTTTATATACAATCTCCTATTTTTTTTGGGTAAGCCACTATTTTTCAGGGACCGATACTATTTTATAGTTAGTCAACTATTTTTTTGGGGTTAAACAACATTTTTTCTGGTTATGCGACCTTTTTATGGTCAATGTACAACTATTTTGGAGTTCTACTATTAAATAGTAAAACAACTATTTTTCTGTGTAACCTACTATTTGGGGTAAGTTAACTATTTTTGTTAGGTTGGCGCGGTTTTAACAATAAAATAGTTGATTTTACACAGACTTTTTTTTTGTGTGTAGTGATATATTTAAGGCAAATAGTTTTGATACCATGAGTTTCGGTCTCTGGTATTTAAATTTGTTGCCTATCTATCTAAGTTCCCATTCACTGAGATACCCCATTTTCTGACTTCTTTAATAAAAAAAACTATTTGATCAGTCTGGTTTTTTAATGTTTTTAATAAGCTTTTCGTTTTTTATTCATATGGTATAATGTGGCTTATAAAATTATGTAAATTTATCCTCGATTATATTTTATAACTTGATTGCATTAAGTTTGTAAGTATGAAATACAATATATATTTTTATGTAAGTATTATGCAGCATTCTTTAATAGTTTATCTTATTTTGCCAGTTAGTTGGATCAGTTACTGTGTAATGCGATTGTTTATAAGTAAATTTACTTTATTTTTGTTTTTATCAAAATATATATTATGTTCTATCTTATGTCTTAAAGCTTTTTATTTAGTTAAAGTATTACAATTCTGTTAATCTTTGTTAAACACCCATTGAGTTTAATTTTATGTTTTATTGTGACCTTTTTATTTGTTTTTGGCTAGTTACCGTCTATCGTTTTTATACCCGGTACCCTTAGGATACGTAACAGGTAAAAAAAGGCATCTCCGACCCGATTAAGTATATACATTCTTAATCAGCATCACCAGCCGAGTCGATTCAGCCATGCCGTCTGTACGTCCATCTGTATGAGTCAACAGATCTCAAAGACGATAAGAGCTAGAGCTACCAAATTTAATAACAACATTCCTATCTGTTGCACGCAGATCAAGTTTTTTTCTAAAATTTTGCCTCTACCACGGCCGCCCCCGAAAATCATGAAAAACGTGTAACTAAGCTATAGTCGTGATTTTCGGATGATAAACATGGAGTTATTTAAAAATAAAAGTTTCTTCTTTTTCTGTGTTGACAGCACCAATGTGTGTTGCTTAACATGTCCCTAGCTAAATGTATCTTTTTTGGATGTTGTAGCAACATTTGTCTTCATTAGTACACATTTTAATTTTTCCATATTTATGGGCTATTTAATTTCACCCACAATGCTTTGGGTACCGGGTATGTCACAGTCAAACACACTTGACTGTAGCTTTCCTACTTGTTAAATTTGATTAGTGTGACATATGCCTTTGCGATTGCATTTTTGTCTAGAAATTTCTATTTGTTGTAATAGTTGGTCACAAGTACGTTTCTAAAGTTTAGAGTATCAATAAACGGATCAGAAACTAAAAAGGACTAAAAGCTATCGACTTGAAAATTGGTCAGTCGATTTTTTTGTATGAAAATCTAGTTTTAAAAGATTACAGATATTAGACCATTATATTTTATAGCGCTAATAGAAATTAAAAGGGTCCAAATTGCAAAATGTTGAATTTATGCTTTTTAATTTTAAAAACTTCCATCAGTAAGATTATTATAATTATAATTGTACGAACGAGTTTAGATTGATCTTTTGAGGTTATGCGAAATTTGTTTTAATTTAATTGTTTGAATTGGATTTAAATAAATTTAAGTGAAGCGGTTAGAGATCTATGTATACCTTTTTCTTATTTAATAGAAAATTTTTTTTCAAATTATCATAAAGATAAACATCTTCTAGAGGTAAGAATTGGTATTAATTTCATATAAAAAACTTTGCAGAAGTTAATGCCACTTCTCGTAGGGTGCAAAGTATTTTAATTATTTATAGTTATTTTTTACATATACTCGTATATTAACCCAAATTATTTAAAAAAACGCGTGTTTAATGTACATTTGGATTAAAATATTTGTCAGAAGTTTGCAACGCAATGAAAGAGGCATTTCCGACTCTTAAAGTCTCTCAGCTCTTCAGCTATCTGGATGGAACTTTCCAAAAAGTTTTCATTCTATATATGTATGTATAAGTAGGAACGGTCCAGATAGCTGCCAGAAAATTGTCCCTTTATTGTCTAAAACGAATAAAAAGTTTTGTCTTCTTTTTCTTAGAAAAATGCAATGGGAACCTTCTAACCGACTTGTCTCTCATTATTATAATTTTGACATGATATTTGCAACGCAGTCAAGGAGGCATCTCCGACCCCATAAAGTATATATATTCTTGATCAGCATCACCAGCCGAGTCGATCTAGCCATGTCAGTCTGTTTGTCTGTCCGTGTGTCGGTTTCTACGCGAACTAGTCTCACAGTTTTTGAGCTATCGAGCCGAAATTTTTAGCATAGTCTTATTTCTTTAGCACGCAGTATATATGTCGGAACGGCCGAAATCGGACTACTATATCCTATAGCTGCCCGATGGCGAAATTAATGCAATAGAATTACGGTTTTAATTTTTTTAAGATCGGTCAACTATATCATATAGCTGCCATAGAAGTGATCAGTCGATTTATATGAAAATGTAAAATTCTACAGTTAAAATGTAAAATTTACAAAATTCGATATTTTTCCAACATTACTAAAATAGTTCGATTTTCAATGATCCAATGGCAGACTACAAGGGTATACCAACTTCGATTTACCGAAGTTAGCTTTCTCTCTCGTTTATTATATCAAAATTAGAGTCCGGGTATCTCGTCGGTCACACTCGTCTGTAGCTTTCTTACTTGTTTATTTGGACTATTTTGCTGAGAAACGAGACACTGAAAATAGCATTAAAAGTTTGATGCCGGTGGACCTGTCGTGGCAATTTCCCGTATACTTTATTGGAAAATTACTCCTTCCCAGGGTTGCAAACTTCTTCACATTTAGCACCCCGAGATCGCAATTGAATATAGAGCCACACAACAAAATAATACATTTTACTTAGGAAACAAATAGGTTATATCGGTCAACAACCATCTTATACACACTTATGTTTCAGGCAAATTAATATATAACTAATATTATTTAACTATGAACTCCTTAAAATTGTATAAATTAAGTAGAGTGATTCTAAAATGATGTGAACTCCTTCACAACATATTAAGGAATTGAGACATAATTCTCTGTTTAATATCTCATGAGTGTTTCAGCTCCTACATGCTGTTGAAATGAATTTGATTGCCTTTTACATGTAGAATACAAGTAATTTAACTGAAAATTAGCACAGGTGGGAAATATACAATTATTTCATATTTATTGTCTCTTAATTATGTTGTTTGCATGGTAGTTTCATTTAAAGAGATATAAAATCAACAATTAAACTTTTTAAACGAAATAAAGAAAAAAAAATAAAATAACGTAAGTTTTCCTATTGCTATACAATTTACATTACAGTCGTTTTTTCTATATACTCTTCACTTTCGGTCAAAGGTATATTATTTTTATTTGACTGCTGAAGCTGAAAAAAATGTGTGTAAAAACGGAGATTTCAACCATGTTATATTACATAGCCTATCAATAATACAATTTAAATCCAATTTCCATTATCAAACCAGATGGAACATACGATATATCATTTACGTGTTTTGGAGGAAATTTAATTATTTTCACACATTTTAAAGTAAATTACGTTTGTGTTTCGATTATCTGCCTAAGACTACATAGGAAATAACATCAATAATAAGTAAGTTCGCATTTGCGCGCTTAGAAAACAGTGAGAAATAATAAATACAATTGTTTCGAGCATGGGCATACAAATTATTCTGTATATAATTTAGTTTAAAGTGAACGAAGACAAATAGGAAATAATACAAACCTCTGTAAAGACTTAAAAAAAAAAAAAAAAATTAAATGTCAAAGATTTTTAAAATGTTTTCATGACAATTTATAAAAAAAAAAATTGGGCATCAAGAAAGTCCGATAATTCTAAAGAGTATCAAGATTTAAAGAGTATTATTTAAGCTACGTTCTCCTAAGAAGTGCTAGAGAGCGGGAGGATGAATATTGATCTCTCGTTTAGACTCAATGCTTAGGAAGACTTTTCGCGTGTCTGAGAACGTAGCTTTATAGACAACCATATTTTTAATACACATGTTTCCTTCTCTTAATATAAAAGCAAATATTTTTATTTAGAAGATATTGTTCAGTTTCACCTCGGTCAAGAGCAGATTTTTTAAGTCAATATTTATTGTTCCTTTCATCTTTGGGACAAGTTGTCTTTCGCAAAAAGAATCAAGTAGAAATGCTACAGTCGAGTGTGACCGACTGTGAGATACCCGGCACCCAAAGTATTGTGGGTGAAAGTAAGCACGTGGACTTAGCTAATTCACTTTGTCTTCAGACTCTAGGACTTCCGTTTCCAGTCTACATTAATTTTATTGTATACTAGATGAATGACTAAATGCATTTATTTTGGTCATAGTTATGGAATAATTAAATTAAACAGGAGAGGAAGGCAAAGGAAAATGCAAACAAATTTAATCAAATGCTGATAAAAATACAAATTTTACTAGGATACACACATACACAGCATGGTTTTCGATGGCGGAAGTGGGCGTGGCCCAATACTGAAACAACCTCTGATCCAAATTTGACAGCTCTAGCACTTATAATTCCTGATCTGTTGTTTCATACGGACAGATGAAATGGCGGATAGATGGGCAGACCGACATTGTGATGCATACGTATACTTTTCGAGGTCGAAGATACCTCCTTCTGCCTATTACTTACATTGTCGGTTGGCACTAAGTTATAATACCCTTGTACCCTTTGGCTAACGAGTACAATTACTGCAGAAAAATCTCTTCTTTTCCAGAAACAACAGTTCAAAAAAAAAATAAAATATAAATAGTTATGAATGATCTGGCTGACAATGCAATTGAGTTTATTATTTTTAAAAAATATATATAAATAGTTAGTATAATAAAATAAATTATTGCTTTGTTCTTTTTTTGTCAAAGCTACAATTCGAATTAGAAAATATACAATTTTCGATACAATTGCGTCAGAGTTGAGACGTGAAAAACGAAAATAAAAATATTCGAGACAACAATCCAAAATATAATTCAAACATATCGAATTAGTGATTTTTTTGTAAACGAATGAAGCTTAACACCTTAACATAACATAAAATGCTAGAACAGTAAGCAAATTCATAAATCAATAGGCATTCTTGGGGTAAGATGTCCTTGGTCTTTTAGTTAAACTCTCCTCTTAATGCTTCTTAAAAACAAAATTGAATTTTGCAAATGATTTAAGCTTTAGAACTATTTGCAGTAGCATTAGTGTTATTATTTTAGAGGTTGAATTCGTCTTTGGAGCCGATTGCGCCGGACACGTGAACTATATCAGAACTATATCGATAACTTCAATTATCTGCTTAAGTGAATGCTTAAAAACTAAATAAAATATATATAGGCTTCCTTGCAAGCTATATAACGCTCCTGCTCCTGCTCCTTCTCCTGCTCCTGCTCCAGAGTATTGTGATTATATGTAGCGGTCTTATTGTTTCGATGTAATTATTTTCTAATGATGTCTTAGTTGCCTATTGGTTTTGTGAACGAGATTCAAACATCGCTGTCACGTCGCGAATTGAAAATTGTGGTGAGATCCTTTCTCTGTTGCTGCAAAGAAGTAATCCGATTACTTTAGGAATTATCAGACAGATGGGCAAGAGATTTGTGCTTACTTGGCGGCGGCGACTGGACTGCTCTGGCTCTCAGCCACAGAGTTTCGCTGCAATCCACGTTGTCCACGCTGCTCAAACTTATTTGGTGGCAGTGGCGCTTGCGCTTGTTTTGCGCTGCTACCAAAATTCTTGGCCGCCGTCTTAACGCTCAGCATCGCTGGGGCGGAGGTATCACAATTTTGTCCATGATTTTTCTCGTCAGAAATGCGGCACATTCGCTGGTGTCCCAGCGCCTGTCCATTGCCTTGGTGCAATGTACTTTCAGATCCACCGCCAGCCACGCGGGTCATCTGCTTCAGATTTAAGTCCATGTCGCTTTGCAAAGCATTAATGTCGCCGCGGGACTTGGACTTGATGCGAAGGGATTCTGCAATCGGTATCTGCTGACAGTTGTTATCCTCCGCGTTTAATTCTGTGCGCGAACGTGATTTCAATGTGTCGCCATAGTATTTTTGGGTCAGCTGCAGGCGACGTTCCTCCTTGATTTTGTCGATGCGCTCACGATCGAGAATGACGCCAGTGAGTACGCTCTTGCGACCCACGGGTGGCAGGAACTGATCTCGTTGCTCTTTGGGCCCATTATTCAGCTGGATGAGCGATATGCGATTCTCTGTGGTGGGAGTCGTTATTTGCTCCGGTTCACTTCCTCGCTGCTGACACACCTCCTCGGTGATGCTCATGCCCGGTAATCGCTTTGGGGGATTCAACATTTTGGGCCGCGTAAAGTCGAAACTCTTTCGGCGACTGTTGATACAGGAATCAGGAATCGGAGTCTCCGGCAGCAACTTTCCCGAAGAGGAAAGATCCTGCAGTTGCTTGCCGCCAAATTCACGGACAAAGGCGTTCTCGTCCAGTGAACGTGTTATCTTCTGCTGGGCACTGCTATTCAGCTTCTTGAGGGGCACAGGTGCAGGGGCCATCGGCTTGGGAACGCTCAGTTCATTGGGCTTCTTCATCGAGCCGCCGCGCACTGAGAAATCGAAGCTAGGCAGCTGCTCCACGGGCGAGCTCTCAAATTTATTGGCCAACTCCTTGACACTGAACGAGGGTGACTTGCTGCTGGGCGTTAGCTCTATCTCGTGCTCGTGCTCGTGCTCGTGCTCCATATTGTCCGGCAAACTGTCTAGGCTATCAAGTTCAATTCTATCACTGTTTGACTTTTGTAATTTTTCGATATTGAATTTCATCTCCTCGCCACGTAGGTTTTCGTAAACCGTTTGGGGCTTACGCAGCTCAATGTTTTCATAAAGCAAATGGGATTGCTCCTCATCTTCACCTGCTCCCTCCTGCAGCTGCTGCAGCTGCTGCTGGTGTTCCTGTTCCCGTTCCAGTTGCAATAGTTGGTGCGTCATCTCTGCCGCCTTAAAGGCTCCCACATCCTGCTGATGCTGCTCTTCCTCGTCGATCTGCTTGAGGCTGGTTCTTTCGTGAAGCATTTGATTCACCTCGGTCACCGAGTTTCGGAACAGCTTCACCTGCTCGTACACGATGTTCTCATCAAAGTTGGTCTCCAGAAGTAGCAATGGCTTTTTCTCCTTCTCCGGCGACTTGTAGGTGATGCTAATGGTGGACTTAATGGGACTGGCCATCACTGGTAGCTTGACGGGCGTCTGTTGCTCAAAGTCCTCGTACACCGGCGAGCTCTCATCGGTGGCCAGCAGCGAGTGCATGCTCAGGTGACGATGCAGGTGCTGGTAGCCAAATTCACTGGGCGTCACCGACTGACTAGTGTTGTCTGTGAAGTTTGAAGTGTTGGGGGAAGCCGCCGCAGCCTGCAGTTTGTCTTTCACTGGCAATGTGGCAGCCCGATTCTTCTGCGACGGCAAACGTGATTGGATGGGATGAAGGTCAAGGGATAGCTCTCGCTTAAGAGCACTCATATCACGATGTTCCACGTCCTGCAGTTTGTTCAACTGCAATAATATTTTACAAATTATTGATGTACCTATTTATTATTATTATTTATAATCTTACTTGGTGTCCGAGGCTCTCGTGCGAGCTACCCAGATAACTGCTTGATGCATCCACTCCCAGTAGTTGCTGCTGCTGCTGCTGCATGTTTGATGAAACGCCTGACACACCGGACATGGCCGAAGTCACCATTAAGGGATCCATGTCGTACTGCGGTGTGTTTACCGCTGAACTGTTTTCGGAGCTTTCGGTGTCGCACAGTAGAAGGGAGTAGCGAGGACTGTGGGATGGAGTTGTCGGCGTAGGGGCAGATAGCTTGGTCTCGACATAGTCATTAAGAGGAGGCTCCACTCGCTGTTTGCGTAGGGGAATTGTATTGTTCGTATTTCTGTAAGCATTGAAAAATACTTTGAAATTAACAACAATCTGAAGGTAAAATGGAGCTCGTTCAGTTACTTACTGCACTACTCGTGGATGAGCCTGGGACTCCTGCTTGGGTCCTGGTTGCGTGAAGGTACCTTGGTAACTGAAACGCTCCTTAGCCGCCAGCTGATCCTTCCGCTTGGCCGATATCTGGACGGTTGGGTAGCTATAGCGAGCAGAGGATGAGGAGCCCTCTGGCTCGGTGGTCGGCGATTGGGCTGCCCTCGCCGGCTTGGGCGGCGGATGAACCTCGACACTGGCAAACTGCTGCTGGGCAGTTGGCACATTATCAGGAGTGCCACAGTCAATGAACTGTATGTCGCACAGCTGGTCCTCCAACTTGTAGCGCTTGCAGCAGTTCTCCGCTCCAGCGGAATCGTGGCCACAGGAAGAGGCACTAGTAGCAGTAGCAGCCGCTCGAGCCGCTGGAGGAGCAGGTGGGGGCATACCCCTGGCCGAGCTGGGCGAGAGTAAATTCAGACGAGGCTGCTTTTTGGGGCTTGGATTGACACTGTTCGTCTGACTGGAGAACTCCTCGGGCCGAGCGCGCATTATGCGACGGGTGGCGCAGCCCGAAGCAGGTGGCATGTTCTCCTTTCCCACGCGTGGCGAACTGACCAGAGACTCGCTCTCCGAAAAGATTCGCATCTCGGGCTCCTCACGATCAAAGTTAAGGCCCAACTCGGAGAGCTCGCGGGAAGGGCAGGTGGTCATGTGGCCCCGTTGGGGCGACTGAAGCAGATCGAAGTAAGAATCGTGTGAAACGCTACGAGAATGGCCCACAGTGCGCAGACTGTCGATTGAGTTCGAGCGGATGCAGAGATCCATCGGCTTCGGATCGCGTTCACTACTCGTCGTCTCTAGTAGCTCAATTGACTTGGGTTTCTCGAGCTTCGTGAGCTCCTTACTAGCATGAGCATGTGCATGTGCATGAGCTGCCTTGACGAAACTGACTCGGGAAGTAGTCACCGAATCCCTGGCAGAGTCGTCACAATCTTTTTGGCCTGGCTCGGGATTTCCTTGGCGCTGACCGCGCGTAAATATCGACTTCCACGATGGAGTCTTACTGGATTCTGGCTTTCGCTTATGCCAGCTGCGTGGCGCCGATAGAACGGTGTGGTATTTGTCAGGAAGGCTGGACGGTCCGCCGCCCACTTCAATATAGGAGCCAATGTTTGTGGCTGCATTCCCTGCACTCCCGCTGGCCAGCATACTGATGGGCAAAGACTGCTTGAGGTCGCCACCATCAATGCGCGAGTGCCGCTCTTGGGCCTCCTCCAAACTAATCAACTTGGCTCCACCCGTGCTCAAGCTCTTTGGTCGCTCCACAACCAGACCCAAGGATTGATCTTGTTCTCGTTGCTCAACCAACAGACTCTCGCAGTCGGTGAGCGACTCCAGACGAAGCTCTCCGCCACCCGCACTTGCAGCCGTAGTGTTGGCCACCAAACTGTGACGCGCCGGATGATCATCCAGGGGATCAAAGATGTTATGGCAATTGCGTATCAGGTACTCAGTGACTACAGCCTGCACACCAACGCCCCGAAGAGCGGCCACGCCCCCCGACTCGAGAGCCGGCGATCTTAGAAGATTTGGAGCCCATACAATGGCCAGGTTCTTGTCTGTCATCCCGGTACGCCCATGGTGTTGCGACACCTTATAAAGGTGCTCCGCCAAATATTTTAGGGTTCTGTAAGACGGACAAGTAAGATTTGAATTTAATTAAATATTAAATTAACAAAATAACACATTTTTCCATAACTTCATACTCATTTTCATATATGTACATACATATGTACATATGTACAGCTATTGCCAACTAATTAGAAAGATGACTATGGTGGTGGTCTTTGTATCGGTAAGAAACCAAAAAACAGAGTTAGTAGGCTAGTATTATGCCTAACATATTCTAGAATCATTAATCTTCAGTAAATAATAAGGATCTAATTAATATCCTGCGGTGCTCCGTACAAAAAATAATTTTAAATAATATAATGTAAAAATAATATAATAACAAAAAAATATCCAACCCTGCGGCCTCAAAAAATTATATAAAAAACGAGAAAGAAAGCTAACTTTGGTATACCGAAGTTGGAATACCCTTGCAGTCTGCAATTGGATCATTGGAAATCGAACCATTTTAGTAATGATTAAAACATCGAATTTTGTACATTTTACATTTTACATGTCGAATTTTACATTTTCATATAAAAATAGACCGATCGCTTCTATGGCAGCTATATGATATAGTGGTCCGATCTTAATGAAATTAAAACCGTAATTCTAAAACCATAAAAAACTGCTATATTTTAAAATTTATAGAAATACGTTAAAAAACAGAGAAGTTAAAATTTTTTTTACATTAAGTTCGCCATCAGAACCTCAACCTTCTCCCACGAAAACCCAATCCAACTCCTAGCCAACCCAACAACAGAAAATGCAATCAAAATCATCTCCTTCCTCCACAAAGCCAAACTTGTACATACAATATAGACACATAAACTCATAATAACCAATACTTAAATAAATAAACATGTAAATACACCCAGGCGAGCGGTAGGCCTTAGCTGCTAATGCTCCTAATTTTAAGTTAGCTTTTAGTTTTATACCAAATGTTAGCTTTAGATAAATAAATAAATAAATAGTAGTCCGATTTCGGCCGTTCCGTTCTATACTGAAATTTTCAGCTCGATAGCTCAAAAACTGAGAGACTAGTTCGCGTAGAAACCGACAGACGGACAGACAGACATGGCTAGATCGACTCGGCTGGTGATGCTGATCAAGAATATATATACTTTATGGGGTCAGAGATGCCTCCTTAACTGCGTTGCAAAAATTTGGTCAAAATTATAATACCCTCTGCAAGGGTATAACAAAAAAAAAATTCCATTAAACATGTAGACCAATCTTCTGTAAATAAAAAAACATTCCAAATGTTAATCTTTTTCGCTGCATTCACAATAACTGCAAAACACATGTTTCAATTCGGTGGGATCCTTCGTAGTCCAATCTTTTAACTCCGTGCTTTGCATCCAGGCATCACGGACCTGTTGTTTGTAAGCCTCTTTTGGCACCGTCAATTTATGTATTTTCCTCGGGTTCATAAACGATAGAAAACGCGCCAAATTTAGGTGTGAACTTTTGAGGGAAACTATTCTATATACTGTTCCGATAGAAATACATTTTTAGGATTTCAACCGTCAAACTCAATTAAGACAGCACTTAAGATATAGTAAAAGTAAAATTTAAAAAGTCCACTTACATTTTCTAAAAAAGCTGCTATTCTCGCTGCCCGCTTTTTTTAAATTATTCTCGCAATCACACTTAAAAAAATCAGAATTTACCGGGGAAAAAGCGGAAATGACATCACTGTGCTGGAGTATGCTAAATGCAAGAGCGCTCACTTAAGATCGCTATAACTTCTGAACTAATTTGAGTTGGGATGTGACCAAAGTCTTAAACTATTCTTAAAAGTGAAACATATTTTTAGAGATACAAAAAAATATCGATTTTTAAAAACGTCCAGGTTGGGGTAACCCTTAAAGAAAACGAAATAAAAAATAATGAAAACAATAATGAACTAATGCAAAATCTACAATTGCAGCACCAACAATAAATACATATAGGCAGTAATGGGCTGGCCAAATAATTGGTGGCTTCGGCTTGCCGAAGTTAGCTTCCTTCCTTGCTATACCATTATTTTTTTGTTAACGTTATAGAACTTGGATTATAGGTTTTGGAATTTCTCTTTTACTTACCGGTAGTGGGGTGGTGGTAATTTCAGCACCGTTTCCTTCATGAGTCGCAACCGCTCGTCTGCTTCGTCGGCCTTCACCTGAATGGCCTCCACAAAGTTATCGTACAGCTGATAAGTGCACAAAGGATTCGGAAGCTCCCGGAAATACATCTTAAGCAGCGAACTAACAGCATGAATGTCCTGCTTCATTTCTGGATTACCTAAGTCTGGTACTCGCTCCTCGTCGAAGGCACGCCTAAGTCTTTGGATGTTGGAGGTAATGCCAGAGAGCCGGTATATGCCGTCAATAACGCCGTAGTTCTCGATGAACTCAGCACAGGAGCGGAGAACCATTGGGATGTCCTGGCCGCTGTTGAGAAGGTGCTCAGACAAGTCACAGTTGAAGACGCGCTCGCGGTAAATGCCGCTCTGTTTTAATCGGCGTCGTGATGGTCGCGAGAGAATGAAGGAACGAAAGAAGGCGATCAACTTGCCGTGCTTACGCAGCACCGGCTTAGTGGGCGAGGCATCCAGGTGACCCACTAAGGGAGCCGGCATTGGAAAGTTTCTTGGTACCTTGTCGCCGATGGTAGCCACACAGGATTGTGGAAAAAAGCCGACTTCGTAAAGGGACTTTTGCAGGTGCGACTTTTTTCCTCGCCACCAAATCGACTCCGCTGGACTGGGCATATCAATAACCGAGATCATATCGCCCACCTCAATGTTGATCTCATCGGGAGCCTGAGCTTGATAGCGTCGTACGCCATATGCGGCACCCACCGCCGGCGTATTGATTGTCCGTTGCGTCTCGCCATCCGCCAACGGCAGGCGCCTGCCCTTGTTGTCCAGTTGCAACCAAGTTAAAATTGTGCCACAGGTGAGTGAGTCGGATGCAATCTTTGAGAAACGTTCAAGGTACTTGGCGACCGCATACTCCACGTCCGACTCACTGGGCAGCTCCGCCGCCAGCTCCTCCATATTTCGTAGCCCGCTGATCTTACGGTCGTACACGCAGCGGTGAAGCATCTCGTCCAGCAGCTGCATGTTCTCAAAACTGCGCTTAATCAGGAAGGCTTCGCAACGTTGCGGGCTAACACGGATGATGAACCAGCAGCTCTCCGGCGAGAAGCTTCGCAGAGAGCTGTGCGGCAAATCGCCGCCAATAGATTGCGAGGCGATGCTGCTTCCCAGGTGCTCAGACTTGTCATCCAGCAACTGCACAGAAAGGGGGCCCAGCTGTACGCGCTCGTAGTGAAAATGGGCACACTCCTCCAGCTTGGGAAAGCGACAGGATTTCTACGGAATAGAAAAGTCGATTAAAAGTTATATTTTTAAATATTAAGCACTCAATCCTTGCTTTTTGCTAGTACTCACGCTATTCAGCGGCTGAACGGTCATGTGTCGGCTGGGCTTCGGAGGCGGAACCACTCCCTGCGTGGGAGGACTACAGCTGGACTCCGTGGAAGCGGTAGAGATTTGTGATGTGTTCATGGAAGCGAACATGTCCTGATAGCTCAGCCCGGGCAAGCCGTCAGCGGGGACAATCTTGAAATTTAGTTGCGCACTGATTGCAGCTGCCGGGGCATCCAATTCGAACTGTAACGGAGCTTGCGTGTCCTTTGTAACAGTACTGGTATGACAAGCGGACGCTCCTGCACCTACACTATCCGCCGATGCCATTGCATGGGAATGCAGTTGGGCCGCTAGGGATGTGCTCACTCTCTCCGACATGATCTCGGGTGCTAGATCACTCTACACCAGCAGCAACATCTGCAAAAGGCAAATAGTGGATATATTAATAATGAGTATATTTGTCTAGGACGCATATAACTTATTTATTTTAAATGTAAGTTGAGGCCAAGTCTGTGCTGTTCATTACTCATTGTTCGTGCTCAGTCAAAAATACTTCTCTTTCCCCAGTAAAATGATCTTGCAACAAAATATGTGACGGCTTAAAGTAAAGTAATACAATTTCAGTAAAATCGGATGATAAACATGAAAGTTATTAAACAATAAAGTTTCTGTGTATGCTTCTTCTTCTTGTTGAAGCTACGTACTCAGCCACGACAAAAGTGTCACCCCCTCGCTCTATCGCACTGCTAAGGAACACTTTTCGCGTGTCTGAGCACGTAGCTTTCGAGAGGGATGCTGAGAGTTTTAGTGCGTGTTGCTCAACATGTCCCTTGCAACATTTGTTGTTTTTTTTTGGTGTTGCTCAACATGTTTCTAGCAACATTTGTCTTCATTTATCAACATTTTCTTTTTTCCATGTTCATGTGCTATTTAATTTCACCCACAATGCTTTGGCGTACCGACTATATGGGACGCGAAAAAAATTTGACAGCTATGGTAAAATATTGGCGTATCAAGACAGCAACCTGTCAACTAGACAAATTAAAAAATAAAAAAATCTCACGAAGTCAGACAGTTGTATGCCAATTCTTTAAAAATCCAAGCAGTTACGCCTTACGAAAAGCGAATAATTTTGCGAGAAGTGTCAAACCTAATATGCTCGGCGTTTAATATTCTTTTCATTTTTTGTTTTGTCTCTGTTTGCCTATAAGGCAAAGGTTGGTTGGCCGCAGGATTGGATACCGCAGTGGCCAGGTACAATAGGACCTTTTTATTAGTTCCTGGTTCACCCCGGTTATTTCTGCAGACAAAATGTAGTTTTCAAAAAATCGCCGAGCCGAGTTTCCACTGTTAGTGTTTCCAGAGCCTTGCATTGGAATATCAACCAATAATGCCATTTCAACCCTATATCTTTATTGAATGGCTGCTTTTCGTTGATTTACTATGGTTTTATCTGAGCCCCTCACTTGCCACTTTTTAATGGGTAGCCGAAAACCAATGTGTAGCATACATTCGACTCCAAAATTCGCGATACTTTTTGAACACACCTCGTATCTCCCTCCAGTATTTACGTTATCGAAGATGTCTTTGAAATCATTATACATTACCGAGTATCATGTTTTCGTGTTGCAAATTATAACTTCAATGTACAGATCTGGGTTATATCTCCTAACTTTCACCAGTTCTTTCGCAGCAAGAAATTTGGTTCTGAAAATGTGTTGTGGTTATGTGTTGTGGCGAATTTGGTGGTACCCCAACACATCTTTTCAGTACTCCTGCTTGGGCAACTCGCATAATGCGATCATTTCCTATGATGATACTAGCAAGGCTAGAATTAACATATTCCTGTTTGGATCTTATGAACGACTTGAAAATGTTCACCGCTACTTGGGTTCTCAGACCTGAGTTACAAGTAATTGTAGTCACTGCTTCTAGGATTCTTTGTGATATTTGCGCTTATAACTCTGTCAAGAATTGTAGTTTGCTTCTGCTGCGGAATCATCTTGTTGTCAATTTGAACCGAAATTTGTCTTTTTCTATTTCTTCCTATCTACATAAACACCATTTTTTCTGGTTTAAAGCTCATACCAATGTCTTATGACATGTTATTGAATTCAACAATTTTGTTTGGCATATTTCTAAGAACTCTTGCTATGCTATTCGCACTTGCAAAATCATCAGGAAACTGCATCTCCTGAGTGTCGCCATCATTTATACGATGTAACGCTTTGGTGTAAAGGTTAAACAGATATGGTGAGAGGCATGATCCTTGCGGTACACCACCTTTAACTTCTACCTTAGATTTTCACAGACTTGGAACTCTGAGTGAGAAGAAATTAAGGATCCGATTGATCTTGTGACATGCAAACTGTTCGTTCAACATTATCTGACCCAATGTGTTGAGATTAACACAATTGTAAGCATTGTTTAGGTCAAGAAATATTACAACCACTTCTTGCTTGTTCTTTTTGAGAATCGCTATGCTATTTAACTGGTCATTAAGACACATAGATGCTGATTTATGTTTTTGAAAGAAGTATGATCTTACTGGAAATAGTTTATTCTCCTCAGCAAAGTCATCCAATCGATCCTTTATCATTGAATTTAGAAGTTTAGCAAGAACCGCAATTAATGATTCTTAATTATTAATGATTTTTATTTCTTAATTACACGCTCTGATCATATCATATGTTATTCGATCTTCACCTCTAGCTGTTTTTCCCCTTTTTCAGAATGACTCCAGCTCTGTCATTGAGAATAATTTGTGTGGTTCTAATCTAGGAGGCATTGTCATTTGAAAGTTACAAATGGCATCCTTGGAAACTTGATTTTTGAGGATTTCTAGGTATTGCTGAGCTAGATTTAGGTCAAAGCTCGTGCTATTACTCGTGTCCATGCCTTTAATTTTCCCTTGATACTTCCAAGCAGCTCTGCTGTTGGGTTGTTGGTTTAACATGTCTAATGTGTTTTCATAGCTATCCCATTTGGCTTTTTTGCCAGCTTTTCTCCAGACGCATTTTGGATTGACAGCTTTAAGATAACTTTCAAAGCAGGGATTAAACCTAACCTGCAATTGTGCTTCAGTGAGACGAGAGCGTAATACCTTTATTTCTTCATTACACCAGAATTTGGGCGTTTTGTTAGCCTTTATGCTGTACGTGGCAGATCTTATCTACCCCTTCATCGATGTCTTCATCTCTGATAGATTATCTTTAATACATGTTTTTTCTAGCATTCTGCTTAGTCTATCTTTAGCAAGAAAGCAGGAACTTCTGAATCATATACTTCCATACTGATGATGACTGCCTCCAACAAACACCGGATTACAACTACATGCAACTCTACCATATATATTCGTGAATGCCAGATCTAAGACCGTACCCGTTAAGTCATCAATATACTTCCGAAACGTAGAAATCCCATCATTCAAGCATATGAATCTCGCTTTTTGCATAGCCTTTGCCAAGAATTTACCATTTGTAGTGCTTAAGGTATCCCCAAACTCTAGCTCTCTTGCATTGAAATCTCCCAAAAAAATAACATTTTGATATAATTAAGATTAGCGAATACTGTTCTGATTTCATTTTTAAACAATTTTAAGTGCAGAGCTGGTTCTAGATAAATGGAGCATAGAGTAAAATTCTTCTTAAGATTCATAGTGTTGGCCATTATAACATCCAGGTCAGAAACTGTATAATAATTTTTTAAATCTAATACTAGATTTGTGTGCTATGTCTACGTCGTCACTATGATTTTCTAACAAATTGTAATTGATGAGTCTTCTGTACGTTAGATCATGGGAAAAAACATCCGACAGACAAGCTATATCAAATCCTTCGCTATTTAATATATGGTCAATGTCATTTTGGTTTTTCAGTGACGGTTCATTGAGTTGTAGAATTTAAATAGTCATAAGAAATATCAAGATACTTATTGGCATTTCTATCTTGCCAATTTTCTCTTTCTTGTGATGAGTTAATACAAAACGTTTGAATAATATTTCTTAAAATAATATTATCTTCTTCGCTTTTATGCAGAAGTGGTGAGATCAGATTGATAATACAAGATTTCTCTCCGATCTTTCAGGATACACAAACTTGTGACCACTATCTATATTTTGATTGTAGTCGAGTATAAATTGCGGTTTGGGTTTTTCAAACCGAACCACTCTGTTCACCAATGAAGGTACGAGTGTTTTCGTACTACTGTATTGGCCCCTCCATCCCTGCTGATAGTGTTCACACTGCTTTTATTCCCATTAATACTTGGAAATTCCTTCTCATAATTTGCATAGTTGTTGAAGTTCTGATTTAACGAATTTTGCTGCATAACTTCGCGCCTATACAGATTCTTGATACACATTATCTTATTGATGTCCTGCTCCTTAGTCCAAACTGGACATGAGGACCTATCTTTGGCAGTATGATCGTTAGCATTAAATAAAATGCTTTTTGTCATTAAACAACCCTGACATTCAAATCGTCCACAGTTCCTGCATATTTTTCTTGACTTGCATTACGCCAACAGTTGTAACAATGCTTGATCTTGCGTGGGAATTAAGTATATTTCATTGTCCTTCTCCTTGCTGTGATCAAATCACATCATTCGTTCCACATTATTAACTTTTATATCTGATTCCATATTTTCTAGCAGCTCTTTTACAGTGTACCCTATAGGAACACCTCTAATTACCCCATATGATTCAATAAAATCTTTAGAAATAAACGCATCAATATTCGCTTGCTTGACATATACATTGTGTACTAGCGCATTGGCATCCGACACAGAATGCAAATAGATATTATAGCTGGTAATACCAGAAGCAATAATGTACCCGATATGTTAATGTCTTTAATTTTTTTGAGAAGATATAAACTGTTTTTGATTCTATTGTTCTCAAAAAGGTTGCTACATTTCGTATCAAGCATGAAACAAATGTCACCGTTAACATCCGCTTCATATAAATTTGCAGCCCAGCTACTTGCGAGAAAGATCTATCATTGTCTAAATTCTTAGCGTTTTTTAGCAGCATTTTGTTTTGTTTGGTTATCTGTCACACCGTTTTTATTTCCCGTCACCAACTTGTCATTTTCATTATCTTCAGCTTCATAAAACTGCATTTCTACATTGTCATTTTCACCATTGCCCAATGCTTTGAACTCTTCATCATCAACTTTAATACTCGTTTTTTACGTTGTCTCTTCTGCGTTGTCGACGTTTGCGCGGGCTCAAGCATATTTCCAGCTGGTTTAACCAGCCTACCGGAGTTTGTCACCCTTATCCTCCACGAGAGATTTGCCAAGACCACGCACAGAAATCAATTGTTTTACTTTATCTCCTTTGCACTCTGCCACTATTTTTCAAATTTTGTCCGTAACAACTCGCTCCAAAATACTTCCTTAGAGACGGGTTCAAAATTCGATTTCGATTGGGAGTTAAAGCTAGTATATATACCGCACGTCAAATGATAAGGAACGGAAAACATATCATGAGATTAAAATTAAAAAAAAAACACCCCAAACCAAGAAAGCTCGATGTGCTTGAAATCATACAATGTGTATTATTATTTACGGAACATGGTTTTTATCATAATGAAATTGATATCTAAGGTAGGTAAAATAACCATAAATAATGCACTATTTAAATCAAAATACAAATAGTAATATTAAATATTCAGGGCTCGATCATTGTTGGGCCTTCATTTTGCGTTAACTTTCTAATAGCATTTATGACCTTCTTATTAATTTCCCGATCCCGTGTCTCGCAAGTAAAATATGTAATACTCTACTTTCAAGTA
>VNJO01004449.1:0-13260 GCA_008042535.1 Drosophila tani
CCAACTGAAACCGGTCTTATAAAGTTTACTTTTGCTACCACATCCCTACCAACAACTTTACAAATCGGCTATGAGAGGGTCAAGGTTCGACCCTATATCCCCTTGCCTCTAAAATGCCGTAATGGCCACCGACTCGGACACATCACGAAAGCCTGTAAAAGCCAAAAACTCTGCTCTAACTGCTCAGCCATAGAACACACCGCCGACAATGAAGAATGCACAAATAGCAAATTCTGCATAAATTGCAGAAATGGGTTTAACGAACAACACAATCACAGCCCACTAGACAAAACATGCCCAGCTTTCCTCAAGCAAAAAGAGATTACGGCTATAAAAGTCACCGAGAAAGTAGATTTCAAAGAAGCCATCAAAATATTCCATTCGCGCCATATCCACCAACCCACTGCTCACTCAAAGATAGCCGCAATTGAAAAGACCACCAAAACACAAAACCAAAATAAACAAAATGCCGAAACCCAAAAAACAAATCCCATACAAGACCATCAGCGACGCATACAGGACTTCAACGACCTAATCCGTTCCACAACATCGATGACACCTCACCTGCCAGTAACCGAAAGCGACGACGACGTAGAAATGGAAATCCAACGCATCACTGCTCACACCTCCAAGACGACCAAAAACCCCGTGCAGGAATCTGACCGCAAGCTAAGAAGTCAAAATAAAGATAAATCTGTGATGTCCAAGCCCCTTAAAGCCAAAGATAAAACAGAAAAATCCTCCATTAACGCCAAAAATCTAATAAATCAAAGTAGTCAATATATTCTTAGACTAACTCACTTACTATTTAAAGACCTTGCGTATTATACAATGGAACTGCAACGGCTACATTAACAACTATGTACATTTACAACTTATTCAAAAAACATATTTGCCCAAAGTAATTTGCCTACAAGAAACCCACCTCCACTCCATTCACAACATCCCAATCCCAATTAACTTCTCACTAATAGAAAAAAACACAGCAAATAACTCACATGCTCATCCACAACTTAATACAATATGATACCCTCACAGCTAATCATGACTCCGATGCAGTAGGCATAGTTCTACATTCAAAGTTGAAAGTTCGGCTAATAACCACGTATATACCACCAGATAAAAACTTTTAGATAAATAACTTAATTAACATGTTCGGAAACCCGAATCAAAACACAATTATCACTGGAGACTTTAACAGCTGGCATCATAGCTGGTGTTCGAACATGAACACGTTTCTATATATATATATATATACATATATATATACAAATCTATGCAGATGTGCTCTGCAGGCGCAGGCGCGCCTATCTCTACATATAGCGGCCACTTGGGCACAAATATTGTACATGTAATCTGAACCCCTGCGGGGATCTCAGAAGATAAGACAAACAGATATGCGGCCTCTGCGTAGGTCATAGATAAGAGTAAATTTAGAATTCAATCTCCTATATAAGAGGGAGACCGTTTTAAAATAAAATCAGTTTGAAATATCAACTCAACAAATGTAGACGTTTGCTTTATTTGCAGCCTCTCTTACATTTTGATCCGGCTCGCAAGAGCCTTCGCAGAACAATGGTCAGATGTATCAGGTGACCATAACTTCAGCACGGCGTTTCAACAAAAAAAAAGATCAGGTAGAATCTTCGATCACCCCTTTGGATCCCTCCGAAGAAGCACACGAGATAGAAAAGGACATAAACTATATAGAGTTTAAAACCGCAATAAATACATTAAAAGGAAAGACCCCAGGACGTGACAGTATATCATACCCAATGCTTAAGAACCTTTCATACCCCGTAACTCACAGACTGATTATCCTATACAACAACATTCTCAATAGCCATATACCACAACACTTTAAAAACAGCACAATCATACCTATTCACAAGCCCAACTCCACAAAGACAGAAATAAACTCTTATCGACCAATATCCCTAAACCAGTGTATAGCTAAAACATTGGACAAGATCGTGGCTAATAGACTGTGGTGGTTTGCAACCAATAGCAAACTCCTCGACAGTCGACAACTTGGCTTTCGAAAGGGCATGTCGGTATCTGAGTGTCTAGCTCATCAGACTAACGCTGCTCTATCGAAAAGAAAACACATATCAGTTATCAGTCTCGACTTTGAAAAAGCATACGATAAAATAGGAATCCACACAATTGTAGATGAGCTGACCAGATGGAGAATAGGACCCAGAATACTCAGATATGTAATAAACTTTCTCAGCAACAGAAAAATAGCAGTCCGCATAAACAACGAGTACTCAGAGAGCAAACCATTATTCAACGGCATCCCACAAGGATTTCCGCTATCTGTGATTCTATTTCTTATAGCATATAACAAACTGTGTCGTACTATTGCTGTCCACAAAGAACTCAACTTATTTTCTTATGCTGATGACTTTACAATTGTGAAAGAGATCAACAAGAAGGCCCATAGCACAAACATAAACACACTTTTTACAGACATCCTAAACTGGTGCAACTACTCAGGCGCAAAACTATCTATCTCCAAGTGCAAACACTTACATATATGCAGGTGAACGAATTGCAAATTCAAAATAAAATCAACAAGATACCCTCTAAACTCGAGCAACCAACTTAAACTTCTTGGTCTGACCATCACCAAACGGTATAGATGGACTCACTTGTAACGCAAATAGAGAAACGGCTAAACATTATAAAATGGTTAGCGAGCCAAAAATAAAACTGCGATACCAGGTCCCTTATAAATATAATCAATGCCATTATAATGTCAAAAATCGACTTCTGTCTGCCATTTTATGGCAGCTGCACTACTTCACACTTAAAAAAACTAAAAACCATTTACAACACTGCACTAAGGCTTGCTTTTGGAGCATTCCGTACCACCCCCATAAATAACCTTCTCTTCGAAGCCCAACTAATGCCAATCGAACAGAGAATAGAGCTGACCACAGCAAAGATGTGCAAGGCATTCGTGTTCGCTGCAAACACACCACTCCAAAATATTATAAACAAAATAAAAAGGGCAAAACGAAAACCCAGAATCCAATCGGTCCTTCAGAAAGCAGTCACCATTTGTTACGAAAAAGACATACTTACCACCCCCTTAAAGGCAAGAAAACAAAAAGCCCCCCCATGGACCCTTAAAAAAGGCTCAATAAACCTTGAACTGCACTACACAACAAAGTCAACCACCCCACCAACAGTATTCCAACAAAAGTTCTTGTATTTAAAAGATACCTACAAAGAATATAATTTCATTTATACGGATGGATCGAAATCCAACCAAGGAGTAGCCTACAGCATCACCACGGACTTGAACACAATCAAAACGTCACTCTTACCAACATATAGCTAAATATACACTGCAGAAGCTGCAGCCATTTATGCTGCGTGTAAATATGCAGAAATTATGAACAATAAAACTATTATCTGTTCGGACTCACTGTCATCTCTTAGGGCAGTAGCCAACATCAACAACAACTCTTTCTATATCGCCAATATCAGAGAAATACTCATCCGTCTTCAACCAAAAATAAAACTGTTGTGGATTCCAGGGCACACAAATATACCTGGAAACGACTCAGCGGACTTAGCGGCAAAGGAAGCTCACAACTTCCCTGATATCTTAGAGTGCACTTTAAAGATACTCAAAGATACATATAATATGAATTTAATAAGAAATTTATCACAGTTTGGCAAAATGCGTATGAACACTACAATATCATAAACCCGAACAAAACATCTATTAAAGATTACTACATTACATCGCAAGACGAAATCAATTGCAAAGACCTCATTAAATTCACAAGACTGCGATTTGGACATACCAGATATACACACGAGAACGTATTCAATAATCAAGATCCACCTCAATGTGGACATTGCGCTACAAGGGACAGCGTAAAACACTTTCTCTTTGAGTGCCCGTTACACGAGGAAACTCGAAAAAATACCTTCAATAAATACAAAATAAAAGCATCTGATTCCCTATCCCCAAAATCCACAAATATCCTTGCTACCATTGAATTCATTAAGACAATAAAAATATACAATCACATATAAAACTTACAAGCCCTGTCACTCACTAGCTTAAGGCCCAGTAGCTATAGCTAGATAAAATGATTTGTAACAATCTGCAATTGTTGCGGAATCCGAGCTTAGATAAATAAATAAATAAATTTATATATTAAATGTTACGTCGGTGTTGTGGTGGTGCCTCAGTCCTTGGAGGACATAGGGCTGAGGAAGTGGCCGCCCGGATAGCAGACACGATTTGTGCAGCTGAGCTCGCCGGATTTGGGGTGGGTCCTTTGGACGCCACTATCCTCTCCAAACGTAATCAGAACAATTATTTTCGTGCCTGAAAAATAGAAGAAATCGTTTGTCAGTCTGTCTTTCTGTCCACATTGCCCCGCAAGCATAATTATGCTTGATAGTGAAAACGATCGGGCTATGTTTTGGCCGTTTTCCCTCCCCAATCGCAAACTTCGTGCGTCTTTGGATCGTCGCGGGCCGTGCAATACGATCCCCTTTTGTTCATGTCGTTCGTCAAAAGTTATGTCATTTTCTTAACCCAGTCTTCCAGTTGTACCAATGACCCCATTTTAATGGGTTTCTACCAATGCATTTTTGTTGCTTTAAATTCACATTACACGTTTATTTAAAAGGTTGGTAAATTGTGTATTGGACATTAAAGTGTGTCAATAGGTGTTGTTATAGCTAGATTGAATTGATTTAAAATGTGTATTTAATATTTAGGTGTATTCAGAATATAGTGTATTTTGAGAAAGCTAATATTTTGTTCATAAGGTAGATAGTGTATATGGGGGCACGAATATATATATATATATATAAATATGTCTGACAATATTGGGAAAAATGTCCCGTTGACTCACCCTCTGTTATTCCATCGCTGAGAGCTCTCGTTCCGGAGTTGAGGTTTTATTTGTTGGAAAAGTTAAGTAGAATTAAACATATATGTATATAATTTCGTGCTGTGGGTTGGTGTTATAAATTCACAAAATGCACAACATTTTTTTGCTTTTGCTTTTATATGTTTCTTGTTTGATGGTTTTTGTTATGTCGTTGCTGCACCAGGATCATCTTTGTTGGGGAATTGGCTGCTCCTTCATGTTGGTCGCGGCTCCTCAATTACTTTGATCTCTTGAATGTCCGAGAAGTCCTTCCTGGTTTTATTATGCTGAAGATTGGAGTTGTTGCTGAAGGTTGCACAGTTTATTGCAAAATGTTGAATGTCCTTCAGGATTCACATGGTCACAATGTCCTTCAGGATTCACACGGACTACATTGCACATTTTCCGCGGTCGCGAAAGGCTATCCGACTTTTAAACTTATGCGCCTTGTGCGCATTCACTTTGGTCTTGGGATATTTCGACTGACTTCGACTCTCTGACTTCGACCTCTGACTTCGACTTCGACTCCCCTAGTACGGTTATATGGGGGTCTTTTATATCCAACGACTGTGCCAAGTATTGCATAGGAATCTCCGGAATGGAACACAAAAGTGTTCTCACCTAGTGTCATCAATTCCCCTCTTTTCGCCTATTGGCTGGAGTGTTATCTGGGTCGTCTTTGTTCTAAAGTTGAATAGTTCAGCAAAATCGGCGGTGCTGGGTTGCAGGTGATTGCACTTCTGTGAGTTTAGGCGGTGTCATCTGCCAGAACCGAATTTTTGTGCAATCGTGCCCGTGTTGATTTTCTAGAGCACTTGCGCATTGTCTATTCTTGGTTTTCTTCCGCGTTAACCAAATGACTCACGTCGGCCCTAACCGGCGTACGTAACATAAATTTATAATTAAAATTAATTTTTTTTTAAGTTTTTAAAGGTTTTCTTAAAAATGGCTCTAACGATTTTGATAGTCACTCAAGGCCATGTAGCCCTTGAGATTGCTCAACTTTTGATATATAAAACATATCTGGGAAAATTCGCTTTCTCGCGATATTAATCATTAAAATTGGTAGCAAAGATCCCATATAACTAACCTTTTACATGCACTATACATACATTTATGTAAAAAATCATTTAGAGTCATATAGAGACGTGCACAATGCAATGAAATTTAAAACCATCGAAGGAAATCTAATATAATTTAAATTTAAAAGAAATCGTTTTAAATTTTTATTTTTTTTTTAATTTAATTTTTGCGTTTTTTACTACGTTGCAAAGATTTGGCGGGAAAAAAGAAAATTTCTCGCGCCCATAACTTCTGAACGACTAACACTTAAGTTACAGAAACGTGCTATATGTCGATGGAAAGGTATTTTGATATGATAATTTCTTTGCCCTGACAAAATTTTTCTAGATATTATACTTAAGAATTTAGAATTCAAATTAATTTTTTTTTTAAGATTAAACATTTTTTTGCTTAATGGCTTTTACGATTTTTATGGTCACTTCAGGCCGTATAGCCCTTGAGATATTTCGGGGTACAAACCATATCTCCGAAAATTCGCTTTCTCATCAAAATTAGTAGCAATTATCCCATATCAAACAAAAACAACTCGTAACGAGGTGAGGTAAAAGTGACGATGACACATTCAACTTAAAAAATTTCTGATACCAAATTTTGTGATTTTTATTTTAAAAACTTTTAATTAGTTTCAAAATCGGCACTAAGCTGAAAAATTTAAAAAGGCAAAACGTGCAAGGCGTGCCGATTTTGAAACGAATTAAAAAATTTGTAAATATTTTTGTTTGGCGGGGGAGGAACAGCTCAGTCTCGTCCAGGATTCGCTGCAAACAATTTCTATTGGTTGGCGCTGTGCCAAAATAAGAACTGCGGGTCTTAGATTTAAGTAATGTAAATATATATTTTAAATGGGACTTTCACCTCTTTTCCACCACTCCTGCCCTAAGCGGGGCACAAGACGCCCTATCTCTAACAATTAGTGCACGCCCGACTCGCCGGCCACCGCCGTCTGGGTGATCACGCCGAGCTTACGCTCCGCTTGGACTGCTGCCTCCTCCGCTGCCCTCCTCTGCGGCCACTGCTACAAAACTCCCCAACAAACTGCCCCGCCTCACGACCTGCCTCGCTCTTTTATACCCCCCTGCAGCTGTCATTCAGCAGCCCTCTATCCCGCCAAAACATCTTCCTCTCAATTTCTCCGCTTTCACTCCATCTCTCATACTGCTTTCTATACTATACTATAATTCCCAACTGGTTCTAGCAACTGCTGACCTATAACACTGACTAATTTCCTCGATGATTCCTCCGATGATTCCTCCGATGATTCCTCCGATGATTCCTCCGATGATTCCTCCGATGATTCCTCCGATGATTCCTCCGAGGAATCCTTGAGGAATCCTCAAGAAATCCTCCAAGAAACCTCAAGGATTCCTCAAGGAATCCTCAGGGAATCCTCAATGAGTCCTCGAGTAATCCTCAAGGAATCCTTGAGGTATCCTCAAGGAATCCTCCAAGAATCCTCAAGGATTCCTCAAGGAATCCTTAAGGAATCCTCAGGGAATCCTCCGAGAATCCTCAAGGAATCCTCAAGGAATCCTCAGGGATTCCTCAGGGAATCCTCAAGGAATCCTCAGGGAATTCTCAAGGAATCCTCAGGGAATCCTCAGGGAATCCTCGGGGAATCCTCAAGGAATCCTCAAGTAATCCTCAAGGAATCCTTGAGGAATCCTCAAGGAATCCTCAGGGATTCCTCAGGGAATCCTCAAGGAATCCTCAAGGAATCCTCAGGGAATCCTCAGGGAATCCTCAGGGAATCCTCGGGGAATCCTCAAGGAATCCTCAGGGAATCCTCAAGGAATCCTCAAGGAATCCTTGGGGAATCTTTGAGGAATTCTTAGGGAATCCTTAGGGAATCCTCAAAGAATCCTCAAAGAATCCTCAGGCAATCCTCATGGAATCCTCAGGGAATCCTCAAGGAATCCTCAGGGAATCCTCAGGGAATCCTCAGGGAATCCTCAAAAATTCCTCAGGGAATCCTCAAGGAATCCTCGGGGAATCTTCGGGGAATCCTCAAGAAATCCTCAGGGAATGCTCAAGGAATCCTCAGGGAATCGGGGAATCGTCGAGGAGTCCTCGAGGAATCCTTAGGGAATCCTCAGGGAATCCTCAGGGAATCCTCAAGGAATCCTCAAGGAATCCTTAAGGAATCCTTAAGGAATCCTCAGGGAATCCTCGAGGAATCCTCAGAGAATCCTCAAGGAATCCTCAGGGAATCCTCAAGGAATCCTTAGGGAATCCTCAGGGAATCCTCCAAGAATCCTCAAGCATTCCTCAAGGAATCCGCAGGGAATCCTCAGGGAATCCTCAAGGAATCCTCGAGGAATCTTCAGGGAATCCTCAACGAATCCTCAGGGAATCCTCAATGAGTCCTCGAGTAATCCTCAAGGAATCCTCGAGGAATCCTCGAGGAATCCTCAAGGAATCCTCCACGAATCCTCAAGGATTCCTCAAGGAATCCTCAGGGAATCCTCAGGGAATCCTCCAAGAATCCTCAAGGAATCCTCAAGGAATCCTCAGGGATTCCTCAGGGAATCCTCAAGGAATCCTCAGGGAATTCTCAAGGAATCCTCAGGGAATCCTCAGGGAATCCTCAAAGAATTCTCGGGGAATCCTCAAGGAATCCTCAAGGAATCCTCAAGGAATCCTTAAGGAACCCTCAGGGAATCCTCGAGGAATCCTCAGAGAATCCTCAAGGAATCCGCAGGGAATCCTCAGGAAATCCTCAAGGAGTCCTCGAGGAATCTTCAGGGAATCCTCAACGAATCCTCAGGGAATCCTCAATGAGTCCTCGAGTAATCCTCAAGGAATCCTTAAGGAATCCTCAAGAAATCCTCCAAGAAACCTCAAGGATTCCTCAAGGAATCCTTAGGGAATCCTCAATGAGTCCTCGAGTAATCCTCAAGGAATCCTTGAGGTATCCTCAAGGAATCCTCCAAGAATCCTCAAGGATTCCTCAAGGATTCCTCAAGGAATCCTTAAGGAATCCTCAGGGAATCCTCAGGGAATCCTCGGGGAATCCTCAAGGAATCCTCAAGTAATCCTCAAGGAATCCTCAAAGAATCCTCAAAGAATCCTCAAGGAATCCTCAAGGAAACCTCAAAGAATCCTCAAAGAATCCTCAGGGAATCCTCAAGGAATCCTCGGGGAATCCTCGAGGAATCCTCAAAGAATTCTCCGGGAATCCTCAAAGAATCCTCAGGGAATCCTCAAGGAATCCTCGAGGAATCCTCGAGGAATCCTCAGGGAATACTCAAGGAATCCTCAAGGAATCCTCAAGGAATCCTTAGGGAATCCTCATGGATTCCTCAAGGAATTCTCAAGGAATCCTCAGAGAATCTTAGAGGAATCCTTTGGGAATCCTCTGGGAATCCTCAGGGAATCCTCAGGGAATCCTCGAGGAATCCTCAGGGAATCCTCAAGGAATCCTCAGGGAATCCACAAGGAATCCCCAGGGAATCCTCGGGGAATCCTCAAGGAATCCTCGGGGAATCCTCAAGGAATCCTCGGGGAATCCTCGGGGAATCCTCGAGGAATCCTCGGGGAATACTCAAGGAATCCTCGGGGACTCCTAAAGGAATCCTCAGGAAATCCTCAAGGAGTCCTCGGGGAATCCTCGAGGAATCCTCAAGGAATCCTCAAGCAATCCTCGGGGCATCCTCGGGGAATCCTCATGGAATCCTCAGGGAATCCTCAAGGAATCCTCAGGGAATCCTCAAGGAATCATCGGGGAATTCTCGAGGAATCCTCAGGGAATCCTTAAGGAATCCTCAAGGAATCCTCGAGGAATCCTCAGGGAATCCACAGGGAATCCTCAGGGAATCCTCAAGGAATCCTCAGGGAATCCTCAGGGAATCCTCAAGGAATCGTCTGGAAATACTCAAGAAATCCTCGAGGAATCCTCAAGGAGTCTTCAAGGAATCCTCGAGGAATCCTCAAGGAATCCTCACGGAATCCTTATGAAATCCTCAAGGAATCCTCAAGGAATCCTCAGGGAATCCTCGAGGAATCCTCAGGGAATACTCAAGAAATCCTCAAGGAATCCTCAAGGAATCCTTGGGGAATCCTCGAGGAATCCTCGAGGAATCCTCAAGGAATCCTCAAGGAATCCTCAGGGAATCCTCAAGGAATCCTCGGGGAATCCTCAAGGAATCCTTAGGGAATCCTTAAGGAATCCTCAAGGAATCCTCGAGGAATCCTCGAGGAATCCTCAAGGAATCCTCAGGGAATCCTCAAGGAATCCTCGAGAAATCCTCAGGGAATCCTCAGGGAATCTTCACGGAATCCTCAGGGAATCCTCAGGGAATCCTCAGGGAATCCTCAAGGAATCCTCAAGGAATCCTTAGGGAATCCTCAAGGAATCCTCGGGGAATCCTCAAGCAATCCTCGAGGAATCCTCAAGGAATCCTTAAGGAATCCTTAGGGAATCCTCAAGGAATCCTTAGGGAATCATTAGGGAATCCTCAAGGAATCCTCAGGGAATCATTAGGGAATCCTCAAGGAATCCTCGAGGAATCCGCAAGGAATCCTCAAGGAATCCTCAGGGAATCCTTATGGAATTCTCGGGGAATCCTCGAGGAATCCTCAGGGAATCCCCAAGGAATCCTCAGGGAGTCCTCAAGGAATCCTCGGGGAATCCTCAAGGAATCCTTAGGGAATCCTCGGGGAATCCTCAAGGAATCCTTAGGGAATCCTCAAGGAGTCCTCGAGGAATCCTCAGGGAATCCCCAAGGAATCCTCAGGGAGTCCTCAAGGAATCCTCGGGGAATCCTCATGGCATCCTAAGGGAATCCTCAAGGAATCCTCAGGGAATCCTCAGGGAATCCTCAAGGAATCATCGGGGAATTCTCGAGGAATCCTCAGGGAATCCTTAAGGAATCCTCGGAGAATCTTCAAGGAATCCTCGGGGAATCCAATAGGAATCCTTGAGGAATCCTCAGGGAATCCTCAAGGAATCCTCAAGGAATTCTCAAGGAATCCTCAAGGAATCCTCAGGGAATCCTCAAGGAATCCTCAAGGAATCCTCAAGGAATCCTCGAGGAATCCTCAGAGAATCCTCAAGGAATCCTCAAGGAGTCCTCGGGGAATCCTCAAGGAATCCTTAGGGAATCCTCAAGGAATCCTTAGGGAATCCTCAAGGAGTCCTCGAGGCATCCTCAAGGAATCCTCAGGGAATCCTCAGGGAATCCTCAAGGAATTTTAAGACTTCATTTTGGTTTAAAATTTTGTTTTATTTTTATTTTATGGTCATGATTGCATATAATTAATATAATTCTTGAATTGTATTGTAAATAAATTAATTTTTCCCCGCTGGAAAGTCCCGCCATAGGGTTTTGATTCTAATTGTATGTCTCAATTTCGCAAGGGTCGCGGGGAATTATCAGATATTTCCTTCGTCTCGTGCCACCCTTGCGAAGACTGATCCGATTTAAAATATCTAGCGCGATGTTCATTTTAGTATATATTTAGGACTATGGTGAAAATTTCAGCCCGATTATAAGTTGAATATTAAATGTATTTAGGAAAGCATTGCCAAAGCCAACTGTGATAGAAAAGCTTCGAAAAAGCCATCGCGTATTTCAGCTGGGCCGGAATATTTTCAGTGTGCTTCCAGAGCTCGTCGAGTCAGGTCGATTTCATACTTTCGAGTATTTCATATTTCGAGTAAGTAAAAATATAAATATAACAATAGAATTAAACATCTAATACACTTGGTAGGTTAGTAGCTTGAATCTTTAACCTATTTCTCGTTATGCTTATTGATTCACAGCTCTCACTCAAGAAGTTGTTACAAATACGCATGCAAGTGACGAATATCTGCAATATATGTCCCGGAGAAAATTGTGCTAGAATTTTCAAAAATGGGGAAAATAATTCCCATAATTCCCAAAGTAGGCCACGCCGAGGCTATACCGTTTGCCAGTACCGGTTGCAGTTTGCATTTAAGACAGAAGCGCGTGTAGAGCGGCCAAGATTTATCGGAAGACAGGAACAGCAAGAGTCGAGAATGTCTGGAACCGCCATAACACGATTGGGAAAGGATCATCCATTCGGGTTCGAAGCCCGCCCGGCGAAGAACCCGAACGGCACCCTGAACATAATGATCTGGGAGTGCGCCATTCCCTGAAAGAAGTCGACGCCATGGGAGGGCGGCCTCTATAAGCTCTGGAAGATTTAAAACGACGACTATCCCCTTCCGCCGCCAAAATGCTAGATCTAGTATGACCCTGACCCCTGCTTCAGTCGTAATTCATGAACTCATCAGAACACACTGGTTGATGCATAGAAAGATTCTGGATGATCTCTGCTGAGACCTGCGGTTAAGTGCCAACGTCGTTGGAGCTCCAGACTTATCGATGTAGTGTCGGCATCGCTGTAATTGTAAAGCATAAATGCACTGAGGTGCCTTTTAGCTAAAATGCAAGTACGGGTTTTACCTTCTCCTTGAGCTGCGAGCAGATTGAGTTCACAAATCCTGTTGGATACAACCCAGGGTTCCTGGATCAGCACCAGATCGGCTTCGTCTCTCGCTAGACGAAGCATTGGGGCAGCGGAAGCTGCTCGACCGCTAGAGACATCGAGCAGATTTGCCTCTATCACCGTCACGTCGTCAGGGGTCCTCACTCATGGAGTCGGTATCACCATAACCCGGCTTGCTAAAGCCCCGCAGAAAGGATGCGTCGGATATCACCGACTCGCAGACCTTGTCCTCTTTGCCTGGCTCCTCCTCTTCAACACCAGGCTCGCTCCTTTGTTTGGTGTCCGACTTATACACCCGGATACGCACCGAGCTAAAACCGAAGTTTAGCTCTCCGTGCATAGCCGCAAAGGGTGCGGTTGAGTCCTTATTTAGGATTAGCAACACATGACGCAATGGTTCCTGCGTCTCTTCCACCTTTGCCACCTTCCAGTCGGAGGACGGCAGGCTAGGGTTGCATCTCTGCAGCATCGAGAGGGTCTTCTCCGGCTCCTTAAAGGAGGACGGGATCCATATAACGGCTCTTGGCCTACTCGGAATGTCCTTCCAGTCAACAGCGACCAGCTTGGCACCCGGGTAGACCTCACACAGTCTAGAAACGGCTACTTTTAGTAGCTCTGCCGACCTAGACCCTTCACACGCCATCACCTTGACGTTACCCTGATACCACCCTGCATCTTTGCAGATTGGTGGGGGTCCAGGGTCCGCTTCCAGCACCTCGAAGCAGTGTACAGCCAGTGCTGCCTCAACCCACTTCCACTGGTTCCTCGGAATTCTACCTTCCGTGTCGCCTTGGTCCAG
>VNJO01004450.1:0-12735 GCA_008042535.1 Drosophila tani
TTTACTAGACCAGCACCCTTCCTGGCATTTGCTTTATGACTGAATGTATTATATAAATGTTTTCCCATTTTATATCAACCTCAATTATCGAATGATTGTCAATTACTGAAGTACTCTATAACATGCGTTTATTAAGGCAAAATAAAACCATTATAGTAAGAAACATTGAAGGGGGTGGGCATGGTGATATAAAACATCTGCGACACAGCTCCTTGTTACCGAACACAATTAGAGCATTGTCTGTCCATCTAATTGTGAAAAAACAAACGTGATGTTAAGTTTGATTAAAAGTCCAAATGGTCTCAAATTTGAAAATATTTATATATTTTCAAAGTCTTATATCAACCGAAATATAAATATTTGGAAAAACTTATTTAGCCTATTAAAGGGGATGGGATATTTTACATTCTCAGCAAATTATAGAGTTTTGTCACCACAGGAAGCTAAAAATAACTCCGTTTTCATTTTTGATGATATCGCATGTGAAAAACAGGAGAATATAAGAAACTATTTCTGTATGGGACGTGATAAAAATATAGATTCATTTTATTTGTCACAAACTATTCGGCTATTCCAAAACATTTAATACGTGATAATGCGAATTTTATTATTATGTTTATCACATATATCGAGATCACGTAAAGAGTGACATGGATTATTATACATTTATGAATATTTCACAAAAGTGATGGAAAAATAAATTTGGATTTTTAATAACCTCTAAGGATGATGAAATGTTAACTGGACGATATAGAAAGGGATCAATTCATTGTACTTGATTAAATATTTATATAAGTAAAATAAGATGAATGACAAAGAAGACAGTCCACTCTTAAGGTTCATAATGAATACATCATTAAATAATGCATTAACTGGAAACACATCAGTTATAACTGAAAACATTTTCCCACAATTAGAGCTAAAACATAATTATGAGTGTGCTTTAATTTACTTTTATACATTCAATTCTATACCGAATGTTGACAACATAAATAATTATAATCTCTTTCATATTGGAAATAAAGTCATAGAAATACCTGTGGGTTCATATGAGCTCGAAGATATTACAAAATATATTGTTAATAAGCTTAAGGAGTATGAACTTCATAACACTATAAAAATTGAATGCAACATCAACACCTTTCAGGATCAAGTTTCCACTAAAAATGAAACAGTTTATTTTAATGGCTATAAAATTAATGGCTATAAAATTAATATTACACCACGAAATTTGATTTATTTACCTGTCAACACCAGACAAAAAGGCACTCTCGAAGTACGGATAACTGATCAGAACGGAGAATTAGTTGATTTGCGTGGAGAAACTGTTTCAATTCGGCTTCACTTGCGACCAACAGAATGATTATTTATAATAAAAAGCCTCCACATCGCTCCAATGATGACATTATCAAATCTAAAGCTGAAGTGAAAACATCGACATCATCGTCTCGAGGAGCTTTACATAAACGACCCGCTCTAACATTAAAAAAATAAATTGATTTTAAAATCGCTGGGATTTAATATTAAATAAAGTTCAAAAACTAATATTGAAATGAATGATATTTTTTATGTTCAAGAAAAGCCTGTCAATGATCAAAGCATTGCCAAGAAAGAATATCACAGCTATTTTACGTATAAACAAAATTTCCAGACAAATGATTAAGTTCGTATCACAATACAGAACCAAGATTTATATGTCCTTCCATCTGAAAGTTTTATTCCAATTTGAAAGAACCCAAAATTATTGACACAAATACAGGAGCAAGCAGCACTAATAATGTCAATGGGATGCTCAAAAATAATTGCATGGATCATTTTATTGACGAGATAAAATATGATCTTAATGAATTCGAGTTAGACAAAACAAGATTTACAGGAATTACATCGACAATTTTCTCTCAATGGGACAACAAGAAGGAGTACATTATCGTTATGCTGGGTGGAGTGGCGGAGACATTATTCCTTCAGGAGGACATTTCAGTTTTTCAGTACCATTCAAAATGCTGTTGGGATTTGCTGAAGACTACAAGAAAGTAATATTGAATTGTAAACATGAGCTCATTATATTGATTGCTAAAAATACTGATGACATGTATGTTAAAAGTGTTGACGGTAAAACTCATAAACTTGCCATACATGGCATAAGCTGGAAGATCCCCCACATCGTTCCAAGTGATGCTACTAAAATTAAATTGTTTAATGTAATTAAAAGTGAAGCTACCCTTCCACTAGCATTCAGGAGTTGGGATTGTTATATAAACCCGACATTGGTACAGGAAACATCATATCTGGAATGTCAAGCTTTCGACAAACAGGGAACGACCACGCTTCGCTGTCCTTGCCTTTACATTAAATGGACAATTAATTACAAACAACTTGGGAAATGGAAAGGAATATTTAAATTCAGAAGTCTATCCCTATGAGAATTTGAATATTAAATATCATGAAAACCGTTTTGCTGTCTTGTATGATATGTATGCAAGATTCCAAGAGAGCTACTACAATCGGGAGGCACGAGCTCTTCTTTCTCCAAAGGAATTCATTGCGAAGGCACCGTTGGTGGTTATAGATCTGTCTCATCAAAATGAGACAGTAAAATCGGGCCCGATTGACGTTAAAGTTTCCACTGAGCTAAATGCAGCAAGTGAGGTGAATATTGCCTTCTCATTCATGACCGACTTGTGGAATACACACAATTAACAGGTCTAATTCAACGTATGGTGTAACAATTTGAGAATTTTTAAATTTGTCGCAAGTAGACGTTAACGGAATCAACTAAAATGATGTCGTTCAATAACAAAGCCAGCAGCAGCAGCTCATCAACAATCAAACACCTTGTAATCAGAATAAATAATTTCATGAAAATGTATAAAGATCAAATTTTTCCTGAACATATGGAATATCTGGAGGAGTCATTAAAATATTTTAATAGGAGGATGGCTGATACACCGTTGGTTTCGAATGCACATGGTCAACATTTCACAAGTTGTTGTTGGGCGCATAATGATGTCACCAATGGTGTTGATACATGTGCCTGCCATTTCTTTGCAGTGCGTTTACAAAAATCACTTAAAATTATAAAAATGTATGTACACTTGGAACACCGGTTCTGATCTATTTACTTGAAAAATAAAATTATATTATACTCAAAAATAAAATGTATGCATTATTTTAATGGAAATGGAAGGAAGAGGATTTGTTTTCTTGTTTTTTTTTTTGGATGGATGCTTTTGGATGCTGGAGTATAGCATTTTTTCCACAGCACTCACTTGAGGGAGTGTGGGAGAGAGCGTGAGAGTCACTTTTGACCCCCCACCCCCATCCCATTTCCTTCCCTTTCGACTTCCTAGTTTCTACTCTCAGGATCAGATTTTATAACCTATCTTTTTATGATCTGGAAGGAGACTCGTAACGGCCGAATGGAACGGATGGTGTGCGTGTGTGCGAGAGTGCTTACGTTGACACTTGTTCGTTTATTCCCACAGCACTCGTCGTACAGCTCTCACTCGAGGGATGGTGAGCCTTGTTCGCATGTGTGTGTGACCTTTTCAAGTGGGGGATGGGTGAGTGTGGTATTGCTTGTTCGCGCCGTTGGAACATGATCGTGCGGGATCGATCCCTCGCACGTACACCCTTTCATGTGGCGGTGTAATCTATTAAATTGGGGGAGGTTGAGTGGCCTTCGACGGGACAAGAACGTGCATGATCTATTTGCCTGCACCCTTCTCAAGTGACACCTCGATCCCTCCAGCGCCTGCACGATGCCATCCAGAACCGTGGGGTCCGAGGGGGCGGTGCTGCTTGCCTTCAGTCCCTTGACCACCAGCTTGTACGCGCCGCCCCAGGGGTCGTTATCCGCCGCGTCGCAGAGCCGCAGAAAGGAGTCTCTCTTCGCGTCCCTTATGGCCGCCTTGAGAGCCTTCCTCGCGGCCTTAAAGGCCTCGTTGCACTCGCCGACGTGCGGGGTTCCCCGCGAGCGGGTCAGCTGTCTATGTGTTCGAAGGCAGGTGGTCCGTAGGTCGGTATCCTGTCACTCCACCAAAACACAGGCTTGTGATGCCCCCGAAAAGCTCCCCTACGCCGCATGCTCCGGTCGCAGGCGTGCTCCAGAACTGCAGCAATTCGGTTCGCCGCCGCGTTTGCTTCCTCCTCCGCCTCCACTGTCATGCCACCCAGCGCATTTTCGAATGCCTGGGTACAAAAGGTGTCCGGTCTGTACGCCTTTGCGGGTCTCGGCGCCGGAAGCGGCTCTCTCGCGGGCTCGCCTACCTTGTACAGGATCGCTTCGTGGTCGCTCCCATTGTACACGTCGCTGACTCTCCATCTGGCATTATGGGAAGTTGAGCTGCTTGAGAACGTGAGGTCGATGACTGACGCTGCTCCTGCTCTGACAAACGTGTGCCGCGCTCCGTCCTTCAGGAGCACGACGCCTGTCGAGGCGAATGCCTCCATCTCCACCCTACCTCGAGCATTTGTCAGGGATGAGTCCCACTCCTGGGCCCACACGTTGAAATCGCCTCCGACAACGACGTTAGCTCTTCCCCGCAGGTTGCAGCAGAGATCATCCAGAATCCTGCTGAATGCCTTCAGCGGTAAACTCGGCGCCAGGTAGCAGTTGTATAGCCAGAAGCCGCTAACCTCAGCCCGGATGAATCCATCGGCTGCCAGGATGCTGGACATCTTCCGTTTCCTGTCGCCGCACAACCACAGGACCGCCTTGCCAGTGCGGTCCTTGGCCCACTCCCCTCCTTCGCTCACCCTATATGGCTTGGAGGCAACATCCGCTGCTACCGCCCGGACTGTCTGCAGAAGTTAATCCTGCGGAGCTTTACAGTGAATCAGATTGAGCTGAATCAACTGCATGTCGTCCTTTGAGGGTCGCCACCGCCGGGTCTGATCAGGTCGCTTTTGCTGCCGCTTTTGCTGCCCTGCTTCGCCGCACTTGATGCAGCATCCGCTCCTGTCCACCTCGCTCTTGCACCTGATGGCGATGTGCCCGAGCTCCAGGCACCGGAAACAGCGCGGGGGACCGTCGCGCTCCCGCACTCTGCATCGGGTCCATCCTATCCGGACCTCAGCTCGGCGCCTGACCTTCTTGGCCATCGAGCATGGTAGGCTGATCACCGCAATTTTTGACTCGCCGTACCCGGGTCGAAGACTGCGGACCTTGACTGCGCCCTCACTTAGCTGGTACTGCTTCGTGACGCCGGTGCGGATCTCGCTCTCTGTCGGGATCGCGTCCAGATCTCGAATCTCGAAGATGCTGACCTTCTAGTCCTCCGTCAGAGCTCGCACCTCCGCTGCATCGCCAAGGACACGAAAGATGCTCTCTCGCATCGTTTCAGCACTCTCTGAGCCACCTTTGGCCACTTCCAGGAGCAGGTTGCCTCTAGCCGTTCGTCGCACCCTTTTGACTGCCACTCTAAGTTGGCTGTCCTCCCTTCGCGTGACCAGAGCCAGGATCTCGCTATAAGATTTCCCGGTTGCCTCCACTATCACCGCGTCGGGGCGTGATCTACGGGTCGGCTTCTTCCTGACAACAGTGCTCCACGAGCTTTCTGCTGTCACGGCTGCCTCGGGCCCCGTAGGCTTTTTCGCGCTCACTTGCCGCTGTTCCACTTCGCCAGGCAGTTCCCGTATGGCTTTTCCGGCCTTGTTGGAGCCCTTTGCTGAAGCGGCGAGAGCTGTGGGCCGGACCGGTTGGGTTAGCGCCGTTCTCGGGTCTTCTGGTCGTACACCCTCGGGTCTCTCGACCGGGACATCGGGCTGGCTTAGCTACCGCCCCGGCTCTGTCTGGGCCGCACGATCCGTCCTTCTTTTGGTCGCCGTTTGCTGCTCCTTGTCGACACCTGCGGCCCCCCTTTAGATGGCGTGCTCACATCTCCGGCATACCCTCTCCAGGGCACGCGCCGGGGCTGGTCCGTCTCGATTCATCGACAGCTCGATGTCGGACTGCAGCTTCTTCATCTCCCCCAGCATGTTCTTCATGCCCATGTTGATGTGGCGCACCGGCCTATCATGAATCAAGCTAAGCAGCTCGGGTCTCTACCCCTTTTTAGCGTGTCCTTGGACTCACCGCCCGCAGTCCTCTCAGGCGCCGGAGATGGGGCAAGGACCGGGGATCTTCGGAGCAGGCTGCTCATCAGGGTCAGTGTGGGATCGCTTGTGCGCGGCCTTTTCAAGTGGGGGATGAGTGAGTGTGGGATTGCTTGTGTGCGACTTTTTGGGATTGCTTGTTTGCTCCGTTTGAACATGACCGTGCGGGATCGATCCCTCGCACGTACACCTTTTCATGTGGCGGTGTAATCTATTAAATTGGGGCAGGTTGAGTGTCCTTCGACGGGACAAGAACGTGTATGATCTATTTGCCTGCACCCTTCTCAAGTGACACCTCGATCCCTCCACTTATCCTTTCAGAGCTTACCCTAATAAATGGCAGTTGCATAACTAAAATCCTGGTAAAAATGACAACTGACCCTAATTAAGCATTTTTATTACTAAAGTCCTTTTAAAATTGATAGTTGACCCTAATTTATTGCATTTTTATTACTAAAATCCTTTTAAAATTTGACAGGTGAACCCAATTAAGCTAATTTATGACCCCGCTTAGCGACATCAAAGGACCCGAAATCCCGGTTTACTACTGGCAAATTCCTACACTATTGTAAAAGTTTCTATATATAGTAACAGCATACAATATACACTGTGTAAATTAACACAGTAATAAATCACAAAGCACACTTAAGTGCGCAAAAAAAAAAAAAAAAAAAAAAACAGGCAAATTAAAGCAATACAAGTTTGGGAAATATAAATCCCGAACACGGCGACGTTGAATTATCCGTCTTTAATAATAGTTTGGAATTCAAAAATTCCGAACACGCCGACGTTGAATTATCCGTCTTTAATAAAAGATTGGGAATTATGAATCCCGAACCCGCCGACGTTGCAGTATCCGTCACTGACAACCTAAACAATTGTGAAATCAGTAAAAGCATTTCCGATATGAGATACCGAATACTAATGCACCAAAAAATTTCCATGGACGACATTCAAAGGGAAGAAGTAGGTAAAACATGCCATGTTTATATGGACGACATAATAATTTTCTCTAATACACTTGAGCAACAGTATGTCGATTTAACTAAAATAATTGATATATTATTTAGAGCAAACATGAAAATATCTTTGGATAAATCAAAGTTTTTTAAACGCGAAACCAGTTTTCTAGGATACATACAAGACGGACCCCGAAAAAATTGGCACCATTATTAAATATGCACCTTCAAAAAATATTCGGGAACTAAGAAGTTTCCTCGGCCTTACCGGCTATTGTAGAACATTTTTTCCGAATTATGTCTTAAAGGCTAAACCACTAACGAAATATTTCGGAGGACATCATTGCAAAATCTCAAAAAGAATGTCAACTAAAACGTTAATTCAGCTGGATGACCCAGCTATTAAAGCTTTTAACAGCTTAAAGGAAGTCTCGTTGCTCAAATAGAACTGGTTCAACCAGACTATAATAAAAAAATTACATTAACAAACACAGATGCTTCAGACGTCGCTATTGGTATGGTATTATCTCAAAAAGGTAAACGAATAACATTTATTTCAAAAACCCTGTCTAAAACTGATCAAGTCTATGCAACTAACAAAAACGAACTTTTGGCAATAGTGCGGGCTCTGAAAAGTTTGATTGGAATTGAAATTTAAACCGATCATCAACCATTATCTTTTGGAATCTCGGATAAAAATCCAAATATATAAATGAAACGCTGGTATTCATTTATAGAAAGTTTCACTCTAAGGGTCATATATAAACCAGGTGCAACTAACGTAGTTAGTCCTTCAATCGCCTCCTGATTGGTTTTTGTCAGACGCCTATGTTATTAAAGTTTAAATTCATAGTTTATTTATTTTCAAAATGAGTTTAAATTGACATATGCTCCTGCCAGTGTCTGGAAAATTTTCGTTCTGGCGCGCCATCAATTCGATTTTTATCCCCGGTACCCATAAGGTGCAAGGGTATTATGAGTTAGTGCCAACCGAGAATGTATGTAACAGGCAGAAGGAGGCATCTCCGACCCCATAAAGTATATATATTCTTGATCAGCATCACCAGCCGAGTCGATTTAGCCATGTCTGTCTGTCCGTCTGTCCGTCCCTGTGAAACAACAGATCTCAGAGACTATAAGAGCTAGAGTTACCAAATTTGGTGACAACATTGGAATCTGTTGCACGCAAATCAAGTTTGTTTTAAAATTTGGTCACGCCCACTTGCGTCCTCAAAAATCATAAAAAACGTAAAATAAGCTATACTCGTTATTTTCGGGTTAAAGTTAATAGATACAATAAATGAATAAAATAGATCGGACGTTTCCTAAAAATTTCAGTAAAATCGGATGATAAACATGGGAGATATTAGCAATAAGGTTAGAATTTTAACACACCGCCCTAAGGCACTGCTGTTGCAAGCTGTAGCCGACAGGTGGCGCATTCGGGCCTTGGCCGTGCGATATAATGGCGCCAACTGCAGAAGAAATGACAAAAGAATATAGCAAGAAATTACAAAAAATTACATAATTAATTTTTTGACGCCAATCGAGCGGGTTTTTATGTGTTCCTATCAATGAATCATTCATATTTAAGTATGACATTAAATGTTTTAGGTTGGGAGCTAATTCGAGAGGCGATTTATTTTAAGAAGTATCGACTATTATAATGTATGTACAATTTTAAATTGCCTTTTAGTGTGAAACGCAAACGTTTAGGTAGCGGGTATCTCACAGTCAAGCACAGTCGACTGTAGCTTTCTTACTTGTTAATAATGTTAATGAGCTTGGCCCGATGTTTTGGCTTCGGCTTTCCGTTCATGTTGCCGTTCAAGTCATGGTGGTCACGGCACTCAAGCTGACCAATGCCGGATGCGCTGTCATGGCTTGCTCATCCTCGCTCGTGTTAGTCTTCTCCACAGCCTCATCTTTTGGTTGTGCCTCAACCTTTAGAGTGAACACCGCTTCTTTTCTTGCCTCGCTGTCATTACTCTTCTCCGCGTTAGGCTCTTTTTTAGGCCCTGGAGCTCCTTTCTAGAATATATCTTTGCCACATTTTTAAAGTATTTTGCAGGTTGGCAGTCCGAAAATATCAGTTGATTGACAGAGTATTGGGATCAGTGATAAATAATTAGTGAATAATAAAAGATGAAAAATAAAAATATATTTTTTGATCCAATTCGATAAGCGGTATATTAATTTCCACGGTATTCCCAACGATAGGGAAAATTGTTTATTAATTTCAGATTTATTCTTAATGGGCTTATTTCGTCAGTTTTTGAGAAATTAAAGTATTTCTGAAATCCGACGAAATTAATTCACACTGGTTCCATATTGGTACTAGTGCCAAGTGATGCCTGCCCATGCTAAAAATTCAACGCTAACAGCCACCGCGGAAGGAATAATATAAACTCTGTAAAGATCGGGGCGGGATAGCTCAGTCTCGTCCAGGATTCGCTGCAACAAATTTATATTTGTTGGGCACTGTGCCAAAATAAGAACTTCGGGGTTTAGAATTAAGTAATATAATATATATTTGAACTGGGAGTTGCACCTCTTTTCTACCACACCTGTCTTAAGCGGGGCACAAGACGCCCTATCTCTAACAATTAGTTCACGCCCGACTCGCCGGCCAACGCCGTCTGGGTGATCACGCCGCGCTTACGCTCCGCTTGATACTCCGGTGCTACCCGCACTCGGATACTCTCGCTAAGCTTCGCTCCGCTAGATACTCTGGTGCTGCACGCTCCAGATGCTCCCGCTAAGCTGACGCGCTGGCAAACTCACCGTCCGCCTGGGCACTTACAAAGTACGAGATGGAAGAAAGTTGTGAACTGGACTCGTTTGGTCAAAGGGAATCCTCCCCAAGACTTACTGCGTTACTGCTGCTGGTAAAACTGCTCTGCTCTGCTGTCCCCTGAACTGATCCTTGGCTCGTTTCCCAAGGAGTCACATTCACTAGCACTAGCACTGGTCACTGTTCACCGACGACTTAACTCCACACTTAACTGTCCAACTGACTCTCCAACTGATTCCCCAACTGACTCCTGCCTCGCTCCTTTATACCCCCCTGCAGCGCTGCTATTCAGCAGCCCGCTCTCCCGCCAAAACTCCTTGCTCAGCCGATCCTCTGCAGCGCTGCTGCTGCCAATTCAGCGGCCCGCTCTCCCGCCAAAACTCCTTGCTCAGCGCATCCGTGTCCCGCTATGCGCTGACTATCCGCTCTGCTGAAAGCTTTCTCTCCCTTTCTCCGCTCTCACTCCATCTCTTCTACTGCTTTCTCTTATACTGTTCTCTCTTCTGTCTATCCTGCGTTCCCTTTGGCTTATTGTAAGGGATCCTAACGATTCCTTACAACTCGATTCAATTACTTAATATTATTAGTAAATATGGAAATTTAAATTAATTACAAGGACTTCATGAGATCCATTTGAAAAATAAACAAGAATATGAATTTAATTCAATTTCTTAAGGCTTAGTAAATATGGAAATTGAAATTAATCACAAAAGACTTCATGAGATCCATTTCATGTTTGGCTTCCAAAGGCGATGGACTTTCAGCAACAGTTTATACGGTTCGTAGTTGGTTTATTTAGACAGTCCCAGCTGGCTTCTCAGGGAAATAAACTGTGCAGATGGTAAGGCTTCGTCAATATGTCGGCTAGTTGCAGATCTGTGGGAATATACTTTACACAAATTAGTTTCTTTTCAATTTGCTCTCTTGTAAAATGATATTTAATATCTATGTGCTTTGTTCTTTTATGGCAAGTAGGATTATTTGCAATACTTATACAACCTTGGTTGTCTTCAAAAATATCTATAGGACCACTTAATTCTAGATTAATCTCATTTATTAGTGATTTTAGCCAAAGAGCTTCTCTTACACCTTCAAACAAGGCCATGTATTCTGCTTCAGTAGATGAAGCAGCAACCGACTTTTGCTTCATGGTACTCCATGAAACCAAACAATTTTCAAACATTTTAAAAAGATACCCAGTGGTACTTCTTCTGTCAGTTTCATTTCCAGCCCAATCGGAATCTACATATCCTGTAAGAATATTATTAAAATTAGCTACTTTCGTGAATCTAAGCTTGATATTAACAGTTCCCTTCAGATATCTAAGAACTCTTTTCAGGCATTGCCATAGTTCCTTATTGTTGTTGTTTGTATATCTGCTTAGAATACTTATTGAAGTACTTAAGTCGGGCCGTGTACATAACATAATGTACATCACACAACCAATTAAATTTCTACACGGTGCATCACATAATTCTTCTGATTGCAGAGCTGTATAGTCTAACTTGCTTGGGAGGGGAGTACTCACTGAATTACAATCTTCCATATTAAATTTTCTCAATACATTTTTAATATATGCTGACTGACTAAGACAGATCTCTCCATCAGTTCTATCAATTTTTATGCCAATAAAGTGTCTAATTTCACGTAAATCGGTCATTTGAAACTTGTCATGAAGGTAAGTTTTAAAATTGGACATTGTATCCGATTTGTTTGTAGCAATTACTACATCATCCACATATAACAAGATATATATATTTCTCGAAATATCTCCCTTATCCAAAATATAAATACACCGATCAACTCCTAAGTTTTTAAATCCAACATCCTTCAACACACTTTCAAAAACTTCGAACCAACATCTAGCAGCTTGCTTAAGACCGTATATAGCTTTATTAAGTTTACATACTTTATTATCATAAGAGTGATTCAGGCCTTTTGGAACGCTCATGTGGATTTCATCCTTTAGAGTTCCGTTTAAAAATTTAGTTTTTACATCCATATGATCCATATCTTAAATCTTATTGATTTAAAAATGCCAACAAAAATCTAAAACTGGAAATTCGTGCAACTGGTGCAAATGTCTCATCGTAATCAGTCATATATTCTTGAGTAAAGCCCCGCGCTACAAGTCTTGCTTTGTACTTCACTAAGTTCCCAAATTAATCTTGTTTTATTCTAAATACCCATCTGGGGGGCTAAGGTTGGGCAGCGAAGCGTGTGTGCCTGTCGCCGCGCCAAGCTGACTCAGCCAGTAGGAGTTGGCAGTCACATGCCGACTACTGCAGACCGACCATACGTGGTGAAGAACCACATCCTGCTCGAGAGGCGGATCTAGAGAGGACAACTCGAAAAAACCCGTAATCACCGGTGTTACCGTACCGTGCCCCTGTGACGAATGGCACTACGTTAGTGTGTCTTTTAACGGTGGCTTCCGGATACCTGGCACCTCCGGTCGTACAAGTGCCCAAACCGGGGTATGAGGCTCTACCCCGGGGGATACTTCTTTCCTCATTACTCGTGGGACCAAAATTTATGGATACCAAGGATAATACCCCAACAACAACAGGGCGCTCTAGTAGCCCAAAATCGATGGAAATCGAACCTATTCGGGAGCCCGAAGATGCTATGGACGTTTGTTCACAAAGCTCTGGCACCGACAGCATCACCAAGGAAGAGGAAGAAACCCTTCTCGCCTCCCCCAAGGATGAAAGACCTAAGCGGATCGCGTTATCGGCCGCCGCAAGGAAGAGTCTGCGCAGACACCTTGCGAACGGCATACCCATGGAGGAGGCCAAAAGGCTCGCACAGAAGCCTATGGACCCTCCAAGGGCTGTGCCCAGCAAGAGTGGCGCAGCAGCAAGCAAGAGAGGTAGATCGGCCAAC
>VNJO01004459.1:0-12213 GCA_008042535.1 Drosophila tani
ACACCAAATATTAAAATAAGTTTTGCTTTAAGGTAAACTAATTGATCAAGCCCCATGTCGTTAGGCAGCCAATATGCTGTGAAACCAATTGTTTTTTGTTTTATGTTATGTATAACAATCTAAATAAAATTAATACCTTACATTTTAACAAATATTAAATAAATTGTCTATCTACATATACTCGTAAGCACACTAATGCAATTTGTGTGATACCGTGATCAATGAAATGTGTGATACCTCATTTTGTTGGAAAATATACCAACTTTTTTGAGTCTTTTAGCTGTTTTTAAACCCTTGTTTATTGAGTTATTATTTTCATATTTGACCCATAAAGAATATCAAGAATATGATCAGCATCACCAGCCGAGTCGATTTAGCCATGTCCGTCGGACTGTCTGTCCGATGCTACGCAAAGTAGTCTCTCAGCCATTGAGCTATCTGAATAAAACTTTGCAGATAGTCTTCTTCCTATTCCTATTCCTGATCGGAAAATTAATGGAAAAAAATGATAACTTCCCTGCTTTTTAACGTATTTCAATAATTTTCAAGATATAGATAATTTTTACGGGCGTAGAATTACACCTATATCATATAACTGCCATAGAAACAAATGGCTGATTTATATGAAAATGTACAATTCTACATGTTAAATGTCTAAGTGTTATACAAATTTACAAACTTCGTTATTTTTTGTTTTAAAGTACCAAAATGGATCGATTTTCAATGACTTAATTGCAGACTGCAAGGGTATACAAGCTTGGGCTTACCGATGTTAGCTATCTTTCTTGTTTCACATGAAATAACATTTTAAGGAACTTTTTATACCCGTGATGCTTAAGCCTATGCCCATGCATCACATTTGTTTTTGTAAAATGCTTTAATTTATAAGTGCTGGTATATGCACTGCCATAAGGCAGATTTGAGCACCCCTGCTTTATATAGAGGAGTGTTCTCTACCAGTTATGCCACCAATTTCCCGAAGCGTTTGGCCCTTATCACGAAGTTTCACTATGAGTTTCCTCAGATCAAGACCTTTGTTATACCCTTGCAGAGGGTGTTATAATTTTGCCATGATATTTGCAACACCGTGAGGGAGGCATCTTCGACCCCATATAATATATATATTCTTGATCAGCATCACCAGCCGCGTCGATCTAGCCACGCCGGTCTGTCTGTCCGTCTGTCGATTTCTACGCGAACTAGTCTCTCAGTTATTTCTTTAGCACGCAGTATATATGTCGGAACGTCCGAAATCGGACCACTATATCCTATAGCTGCCATTTTAATGATGGCACCCTCTGCGTGCTAAAAAAAATAAGACTATGCTGAAAATATCAGCTCGATAGCTCAAAAACTGAGAGACTAGGTTGCGTAGAAACCGACAGACGGACAGACAGACCGGCGTGGCTAGATCGACTCGGCTGGTGATGCTGATCATATATTCTTGATCATACCCCATACTTTATGGGGTCGAAGATGCCTCCTTCACTGTGTTGCAAATATCATGGCAAAATTATAATTACCTCTGTAAGGGTATAACAATATTGAAGAAAATCATGTCTTATTATTCTGAAATGCACCTTACACATACATACATAAGTAAAAATAACGATGAATACCAAACCACTATGTTACTAACTTCATATAATTTAGTTGACTAATACCGTTCATATACATATGTACGTGCTTTACTCTCTGTGTACTTACAAGCTGACGAAGGGTCCTCGCAGGGCCGGCATGTCCCGACGCCGGTTGAGCGGTGGGGAGAGCGACAGCGAGAGGAAGTCCTGCTGGGCCTTGTCCTCGTCTACGATGCTGGTCGGGGTGCTGTAGATGCGCGTGGTTGGCAGGTATCCAATCTGCTGAAGAAAGTCGTCGCGGTAGGAAAGCTTTGTGGTGGACTGAGACGAGGTCAACGGCAGCGCCAGTGGCGATCCGTAGAGCGGGGCTAGAGGCAGAGCCGCAGCCACTGTTGACAGTGAGAGCGGCTGCTGGTGGGCCGGCGAGTACAGTCCTCCAGCACCGGTACAGGATCCCGTTCCCGCTCCCGTCCCACTGCCGTTTCCGGTTGCGTGCTGATGCAGATGGTGGTGGTGAGGCGTGGTAGAGGCGGGCTGCGGCGCATGAAAGTGCGGATAGGGGATGGCGTGGGCGCGCGACAAGTACGGCGGGGCGATGATCTTGTCGTCGAAGCTGCGCCGGAAGCTGAAGCCCTTCAGCGAGTTGCTGTAGTTGCGGTGCGACAGGGGCGAGCTGCCCAGGTCGATACTGGCTGCCGGGCCGAGCATGCCAGCGGTAAGGGTGCCGCCTCCGCTGCTGGCCAGCTTGGCGCTGGCCGTCGCAGTGGCACTGCCCAGCATGCTCAATGCCGGTGAGGTGCGCAGCTGGGGACTACCGCCTCCTCCTCCTCCTCCACCCGCTCCCGCGTTGGCGGCAGTAGCCGTGGTCGCGGTGGAGAGCGGCGGCGAGATGGCGCTCAGCGTGGAAATGCCGCTGTCACTGCTGCATATGCCGGCCGGCAGGGACGTGTGCGTGGGCGAGAGGAGATGAGGGTGGTGTTTGCCATTGGCGGCGCCGACGAGACCGGACAAGCCGCTGCTCGGGAGTACGGGAGCCAGGATGCCTGTTCTGCTTGCCGCCTTTGGTCCTGAGGGTCCTGATCCGGGTCCGCAGGCGGATTGGTCCTAACCCTAAGAATTGGTGCACGCACGGACTACGACTGCGGGGCAGCTAGAGCGACTGCGTCTCTGTCCACATCGTTGGTCTGGCTCTGGCGCTGGTTCCTTTGTTCCGGGAGTGAACTTCGGCTCGCTCCCAGCCACATACTCTTGTGCGTGGGAAAATCAATGAAGCCCGTGCCTAAAACATTTTAATGCATTTAAAGCAGCGTTTTTCTCGCTTTGTAACCCAAATTGCGCATGAAAAAAGTAAGGCGAACCGAACACACACACACACTGACACAAACTGTCGCGCACACACACACACACACACGCAAACGCACAAGAGTGCGGATATTTTTCCACGGCCTGCTTTTGATTTGGCCTTTTCACTTCCGCTGCCGCTGCCGTTGCTTTCTTCTGCCAGGTCTGTTCAGCGCCCGTAATCTAGTTAACAGCGGAATTGATTTATCCCCTACATTTAAAGCGAGCACATCACATTTTCCACTTTTATGTTTCTGTTTCTGGCAGGAGCAGCCGCTGGAGCTGGAGCTGGAGCTGGAGGTGAGCAGGAGCAGCAGCCAGGAAAAGTCTCCTCCCTTTGTCCGCACTTCGCACTAACTTTCCGACGGACTGCCCTTCGGCTTCTGAGGCACCAAAACTCTGCGGCGAAGTTTAGAGCCGATGCCGATGCCGATGCGAGAGAGTCCCCGCGGAAGCCAGCGGCTGGGCAACTCTTGGCCAGGGCGCATGTGCCGGCCTGCTGCCTGCTGCTGCCTGTTACTGCCCGAAAACAAAACAAAGCCGGAGAACGAGAACGAGAACGAGAAAGAGAAAGAGAGAAAGAGCGAGCGAGGAGTGAAAGCTAACTGTAGTCAGCTGGCACTGTCGAAAGTTCACTCCCCTATTCCGGCTTGTTTACCATCCTTGTCTGTGAGCTTTCCTGAGCTCGGAGAGCCGGAATAAGCCGACTCTGGGATACCCTGAACCTGAACCCGAATCCGAAGGCAAGACACACCTGAGTGAGCTGAGTTTGTATAGTAATTTATTGATTTCGGTTTCAACGTGTCATAGATACAGAATACAATTGGAATTTGGAAACAATTGTTTAAGTTTAATTTAGGTTACTAAGTATTTTTGCTTATGACTTGACTCGACGAACAATAAAAATACACACGCAAACCGTAAAATGTAATTATCTTTAATTGAATTTCATATATGCATGTGCTTATGTATGCAAGTTTATACTTTGCTGGGCCAGGGCCAGGGACATCCTTACTAATCCTTACTAATCTTAGCCAGCTCGGATGCTGCCCTGGTCGCCAATAATTGATATACATATGTTGAAAATGACTCAGAATGGGGGTAGGTACTAGGATATAAAATTTAATTACTGCTGGGCTAATCGCGCATTCATTTACATTTAAAAGCGGGTTAACAAGGACATTAAACATTCAACAAAAAGGATGTAATTCGGTTTGAAAACAATTTTGAATACATGTGTAAGTGCAATACTTTTGGGGGTTACTCTTGAACTTTTGATTAATTGTATTTAATATTTATAAGAGGGGATTATTATTATACTTTTCATATATATACTTTATCTTTCCATTAAGTTCCGCCCTATATAGTGTATAGTGTCCTCCTTCATCGTCCTCCTCTTGTCTGCTGTCTGTGTGATGCTTATTCTTATAACTTGACTTATTTACATTTGCATTTGCATTAGGATCGTGGGATCGGATCGGATCGGAGCAATCTGCTTAGGAGTCGCTCGACAATTCGTCTTCTTTACATAAGTAGTTCGTTCTGACACATTAACAGAACCGATTGAGGCGATTTCGAGCACAATTAAGCTAGATTGGGCGCGGACACAAATGCAAACTAGAAACACAGATCATCCTCATCATATACATATATATAATTACAATCTTGTCCACTACGACTGCATCCGTACGTAGGGAGGGAGAGCGATAAAGCAGCAAATGTTCAGATTAACTTCGGATATACAATTTAGTCAACGTTGACGCGACAAGTTCTTCTTAATAGCTTTGAATGCAACAGATAGCTAGGTGGCCGGCTTTCGAACAATGGAATTGGTGAAACGATTACTCGAAGTGGACCAAGATCAACCTGACGCAGAGGCCGCCTCCAAATAAGATCGTTTAAACTTTAAAGATAGAGCTAAGTGCTACGGCTTACAATAAATACATAATTTTATATGTTGACTCGCTCAACATATCGCGCATCTTAAAAACAACTTTAATAGTTATGAAACGTATCGGTTTTTCTGTTTTTCTGTTTTATGTTACGGGTTAGGGCTCTGAGTGTGTTCTCCCCATGAGTCTGTATGTCTGTATCTGAATATGACATGCACACGGGACGGGACTTGACTCGTTCGCAGCACTTGCCTAATATTTCTGATTAACCATATCTAGAGGCGAAGAAAGAGGGAGAGAGAACAGTAGACATAGTGATAAGTGATCAAAATAAAGCGAAATAACCAAGAATAAATGAGAGATTAATATAAATAGACCAAATAGAACCAAACACAAATCAAAAATCGAATTAATTGTACATGTCGTGGCAGTGATTCTAGATCTCTTGAAAAAACTGACAGCCCAGTTGAGACATTAACTTTGCTCGAAAATATAGAAAGTTTGAGAACAGCTGCAGCAGCTCTTGGTAGCGGAAGGCCGAGTCATCCGGGGAAAAAGATTTAGCATGCAGAGCTGAGCTGAGTATGTACGTAGATCCCATGTTCGTCTGGACGTGTTGGTATTGGCTGGCTATAAGTGAGATCTGGCACACATCCCACGCTAGGTCGAGGCTTGACAGAGTACATCGACCGAAGGTTACAATATAGGTTCAATTTATGCACAAAGATAACAAGTTCGATGGTCAAAGATGCTTTGTTGGTTGCTTGGTTGCTCCTTATGGCTGTCTTCTAGCTTCTAGCCCGACTGTTTATATACCTGGCGTGTATGTGGTCTGCTCCGTTGTGTTCAGCGACGTGTTCTCATTGGCAGCCACCGGTGCGCCGGTGAAGGGGTTAACTCCTACGGCAGCTCCACTAGGTGGCGGAAGTGCAAACACGGGCTGTCCGCCGGCCTGTTCGCGCGGCTGTGATGTTACAGGGGCTCCGGCTATGCCCGCACCCAAATTAACGTCGTCCAGGTCAACATCCTCCTGCGGGGCATACAAGAGATGGGTTATGAGATGGGATAATATAGTTTTGTGTTTCGAAGCCTACAGCGTTTGGTTCTTGGGCCATGTTTAGTCAAAAACGTTTTGTGGGTCGTACAAGCGGGTCTACAATACAAGTAAAGGCGGTATTCTACACTTAAGCTAGAAGCTACTAGTGTTAGTTAAGTTTACGAAATCAAATCAAAATTAGCGTGATGAGAGCAGTGTTACCAGAAGAAATCATAAAATCATAATTTACCCAAGCGATTACAGCGGAACGGTGAACCCTTCACCTTTCCCACCCTTGTGTCATCATCTTCATCTCTCCATTCATGCTCTTGATCAGCTTAATTTCTTTACTAATTCCTAAACAAAAACTTCATTTCCTTGGTACATTTAAATTTAGATTGGCTTCAGTTTGAGCTGCCCTCGGAATTGGTTATTGGCTTTGTTAGTTGGTTAGTTAATTATTTGGTTTCAGGGGTTGCAGGGGTGGCGGACTGCCGAGCTCATACGGTGCTGGTGCTGGTGTCATGTTGGATTTGCATACTTACAAGGCGTGGCTGGTGTCCCATGTGTGGCGGCAGATCGCTGACATCTCGATTGCCATCGGGGCGCTGGCGGAGGCGGGTCGAGAACGAGTGTGTGGTGGTGGGTGGTAGGTAGTGGATATGATGAGTCGATCGCAAAGGATTTGTTCGGTTCGAAAAAAATTGAAATAAAAATATAAACGTAAATCGTCGGCTTTTCTTGCTGTGTGGCTTGTGAGCAAACAACAAACAACAAACAAACAAAGGAAGTTGGTGCAAACTTAAGCTGAATGCGGAGAATGGAGCACTTAAAAAGAAGCAAGCAATCATGGATCAAATTAAAATCGATTAGCTAGATTTCCGTCTGGAAACGTAAGCTCAGCGACTCAGTCTCGGAAAAACTAAGACGAGCAGCTTGAATTTCGATCTTTCCTCATAAATTTTGCAGTATATATTGATGGGGGAGTGAGAAACGTTGCACGTTGGAAGCATTTGATGATTTTCGCGAAGCACACATTACAGAGTTTGGATCAAGTTCTGAGAGGAGGGAGAACGTAACTCGAAGTTTATGGGCGGATTACTCGTGTTCACCTCTGTCCCTGGTGAATATACATACATACTTACCCCAACGTAAAGGAATTAACAAAACAGTGCGGTGATTTGTATGTTTACACGGACTTAATGGGCAAACCCAAACTAAGAAGGCAGCGTAGGTAGGCGTAGTAAAGAAAGCTGATAAACCACATAAAATATACTAAATAATGGTTAGGCATTTATTGATCAAGCGTTAATGTCACATGTAGGAGCACGTCTTTGACTAAACATTAGCTTATCAAACGCTATGGATTACACTACGGATGTCCTCACAAAAATCATCGAAATGAATGCTCAGTTGGGTATATTACAGTGTGAATGGATGGGAGGAGCATGCGTTAGTGGAACCAGATTGATATTCTAGTGTTTTTCTTTCTTAACCAAATCAAAAGCGGACTGGGGTTGGGCAGGGACTTGGCTGGGACATTTCAAACATCACTCACATTGAGATGTGCATACTGGTCGTGCGACTCGTTGACCGGCGGCTTGAACTTGCCGCAGCAGAAGTTGCAGCAACAGCAGCAGCAACAGCAACAGCAGCACCCAGTGACGACGGCGCAGCAGATGAACAGGGCCTGGAAGAAATCAAAAATTATACCATTCGCCAACCTAGTAATGAGAAAGCACGGATGGGTAATTCACCTTCACTGCTGGCGACGTAACCACAAAGTACGCGTTGACATTCTCCTCGCCAAACTGCTCGGCGATGTACAGGCCCAGGGAGCCGTAGTTATCGTATATATTGCGCTTGGTCTGGTCACTCAATATCGAATGTGCCCGATTAACCTCCTTGAACTGCAGAGGGAACAGACATTTTAGAAGAACTCTTCCAAAACTAATTCAACAATACATAACCTTGTCGGCAGCGTCGACGTTGTCGGGGTTCTTGTCGGGGTGGTATTTGAGTGCCAGTTTTCGGTATGTCTTTTTAATGTCATCTCCGGTGGCTGTCTTCGGCAGTCCTAGGATCTCGTAAAGCGAGTCCCCCGATGTGCTAATCGAATATAATCATTAATACATATTGTCTATCATGGCAGAACTACTATTCCTATTCCCTTAAGAGCATGATAAAGCCACGGCCTGATAACACTGTCTACTCATGAGCTGTGATGCCGACATTCCTTCAATAGCGCTCGGTACTTTGCAGCCCAGAGGGCAGGGGCAGAGCAGCCTGGGGTGGTGATTCACCGGAGCAACAGTTAGCAGGGCCGTTGCACGCGATGAGAGCGCTCCAAGGGGAGCACTAACTCTGCCTTGAGGGATTGCGGATTGCTTGGCAACGTTTCGGCATTGAGGCAGCCAGATCTGAAGCAGCTTAGACTGGTGGCGCCACAGCAAGAGCAGGCAGCTGGCAGCTGGGGTCGCGTGCAGCATAAGTTGCACCCTTTCGCATTCACATTGTATGGATTTTTCTGAGCAGGTGACGCGCTATTTATAAGCTGAGGAGGTTGGGCTTAGTTTACACCCGCACTTGGACTGCGACTGAGGGGAATCTTACGGCTGATAAGGCAGCAAGGGCTTGGACCCAAGCACAGCCTAAATGCTTGGGGAAGTGGATGAGAGCCCTGATAATGAGGACGATTAGGGACTCGACCGGAGGATAAGGGGGCGGGGGGCGGGGGCCCAGGGTCAGTGGGCCGAAGGGGCGCCCGCACAGGGCCAAGGACGCGAAAAGTCGTCACGAAGGCACAGGCAGCGCCAACTCGCACTCGCATTCGCCTTGGGCCTTGGGCAGCGAACAGAACTGGGCCAAATGGAAACTGCTTCTGGTGGCATTACTCATATTGCGTCTAAGGGGGCGGTGGCGGTGGCGAACTGGCCAGGGAAACGGCTGTAAAACTCTTGTCGATAACGGGCTCCGAAATAGTTGGCCAGCAAGCGAGTGGATCGCACTGGCTCTTATCGCACAATCGCGTAGAATCCGGCGATTTGTGTTGCATGGCAAAGGGAACATGGAGCAATTGTTTTTTGAATTCTCGTTTTGACAGATTTTACAAATTGCAGCTTGCAGAGGTTCGTCCTTGGCCTTGCCCAGGACTTGCCAGCTGCCTCTCTCCTCTCTCCTTCCCCTTTCTTTCTGCCCTTAGTGTGTGTTTGCCCAGCCTCTACCCTCGCTACTCGCTACCGCCAGGGATGGACCCGCTATGTATGTTTATCCCAATGCGTCTACGGGAATGTCTGCTGACTTGTACAACTTCTGCCGCGAAAAATCAATTTGACGACGACTGCGCTGCCCGGCCTGCGCGCAGCTGCTACTCACACAGGCTGTGTGTGTATTCTGCCGACGGCTCGGCCAGAATGTCTGTGTGTGCGCGATGGAAGAAAAAACCAAGGAACGCGACGGAGTGCAGCGTTAAGAATTCTACTTACGAGAGTTTTCTCTTGTCCATGCCAGGTGCGCTCATTCTGATGCCTGTGTTGCGTTGCGTATCCGCCGCGGGGTCACTGCCTGGCTATTTAGATATTTTAAATCGCCGTCACACGCCCGAACCGAACTGTTTTTGCCAAGAATTCAGTGTTGCCAGATGAACATTTTGCTTTCCCCCTAAAAAATCTCAAATAGTCGATATTTCACCCTAAAAAATCCAGTCTTCCCTCTTACAAGGTCGGTACGCAGATGAGCTAAGAGAAATACTAGAATATACTAGAATGAACATCGCGCTAGATATTTTAAATCGGCTGAGTCTTCGCAAGGGTGGCGCGAGAGGTAGGAAATATTTGATAATTCTCCGCGACCCTTGCGAAATTGAGACAGGCAATTGGAAACAAAACCCTATGGAGGGACTTTCCAGCGGCAAAAATTTAATTTATTTACAATACAATTAAAGAATATCCAATTATATATGATATTGACCATAAAATAAAAAATAAAAAAATATTTAAACAAAATTAAGTCTTAAAATATGTGATTTCACAGGGAAATAAGCAAATCAAATTACTTAAATTATGATAAAAAAAAATTGCTATTTACAAATATATTTATGCTAAAACGAAATAGGTCTTTGAATTATTTATTCAATTATTTATTGGATTTACAAACAAATTTATATTAAAAATGTAATGACGTTTGCCAATTTGTCGTTGAATCTTATTTGCATATTGCGCTCAACACTTGTGAATTCTTTTCTTTTCATCTTTTTTTCTCACTAGGATTTCTTAACTAATAAATTCAACCACACAAATAACACGGTAAATTAAAACATTCTTTTTAATTTTGTTGTTTTTTTTTTAATAAATATTTAGTATATATATTATATATCAAGTTTATATTAATTAAATATAATATAATTAGTATTAATAAAAAATTAATTAACTCACTCAGTCGAATTCATGGTTGTTTTTTTTCTCAGACTGCCAAAGGCCACTGGTTTTAATAACTTAATTTAATCACTTTATAAGTTAATTTAAATTAACAACTACAGTCACCATAAAGGATGGGAGAGCAAGAGAGCAGAGAGCAGCTCTGAACAAAAACGTAACGATCTACAACGTAAGTGAACAAAAACGTGAAGATTTACGACGTAACTGAACAACTATCAATGGACTATCACGAAAGAAACGTAGATGCCAGCATCGATGTCATCGATGTCTCAAAGAGTCGATATTTCCTCCTAAAAAATCCCGCCAAATTAAAAAAAAATCAGATAAATTCAAAGATTTAAAAGAAGAAATATCTAATTATGACGTGGAACGTTGCAAAGCAGAAAACCAGTTCTTAGTATCTTAAAAGCGGGATCACGGAATGCGCCAACATCAGCTGGCAAAGCTTTCTGGCGATTGGAAAATCGTGGGCAGTATTTAGTTTGATTTTCGCCAAATTAGGTGATTTATAATAAAAATAGCAATTTTATAGATTTTCTTAAAAATTTTAAGTCAATCAGTTCCGAAAAAAACCCTAATCTTTCTCCCTTTCTAAACCCCCCCTAAAATTCCCTAGGACATCAAAAAACACCTAAATCTAGGGGGAAACCCCTGATCAGGGAACACTGCAAGAATTAGACCTTAGAGCTGGTTCGATCACTAACAATAGTATCGATAGCCCAACTTAATGAACAAATGTCATCTATATTTTGATTCCGATAGCAATAACGATAGTGCCAGTCCGATAGGGTGGTTTTCGGCCCCGTTTCCACTACAGTTGCTTTTCCAATTCTGCGTTTTGGCCAAAAAGTAACTTTTTCCCTGTGTATAACAAAAGATGGAAGATATCGTAAGGATTCTCTCTCCTTTTGACAGCGCACAGTGGGGTATTGGACCAGAAAAATGGCGATTAATTCAAAAATCGATTTTTGCGTTCGACACATTAAGTTATATTATTTTAATTATACATAAAATTCTGCATTTAACCGTATATAAAATTTTCTCCTCAACCTAACAGAGGCTAAGCAATCTTTCAACTTTGAAACGAGCTTGGCACACATTTTTGACGGATTTCAGAGTCAAACTCCAAGTATGGAACCAGAGCCCAAAACTTGTGTGGCGAAGAAAAAGATGCTGCCGCTCTTCAGACAGGAACGATATTTTATAAAAGTCATATAAAAGAAACAAAAGCAAGAAAAGACGTTTGGCCAAAAACAAGGCGAATATCGAACCATGCGCCAAAGCTTTTATCGCAAGGAGCAGAACGTTTTGGAAAAGGAAGCTAAACGATTACATATGTACGAGTATATGTATATATTTTTCTTCTAACAAAACAAAAGCAAGAGAAGTCTCTGGTCCCGAAGATGAAGCTCAGGAAGAGAATAAAACCAAAGTTAAATAAAAATTAAATAAAAAAAAAATATAAAAGTCATATAAAAGAAACAAAAGCAAGAAAAGACGTTTGGCCAAAAACAAGGCGAATATCGAACCATGCGCCAAAGCTTCTACCGCAAGGAGCAGAACGCTTTGGAAACAGAAGCTAAACGATTACATATGTACGAGTATATGTATATATTTTTCTTCTAACAAAACAAAAGCAAGAGAAGTCTCTGGTCCCGAAGATGAAGCTCAGGAAGAGAATGAAACCCAAGTTAAATAAAAATATACAAAATAAAAAAGCATAAAATAAGAGTAAAAATAAATATAGACAACTAGCTGGGCAGACAACCGAAGACAGACTGATAGGTTTACTTGGCGTTATCAGAAATGAAGTAGTGGATCAATGTGCCCAGACTCTCTTATCCTAAGAATTTCTAGCACATTTAATAAATAAATACTGCGATACGATGTTAAATCCTAGTACTCACCAGCTAGCTAAAAGGGTTTCA
>VNJO01004462.1:0-77028 GCA_008042535.1 Drosophila tani
AAGATATGACAAAAAAAAAAGCTAACTTTTGTTTTATATGCATAATAACTAGCTATAACTAAAAAAACAGCTATTTCACGCTAAAAGTGGCTAGATTTAGCTAGAACATGACAATGCGGCAGCACTAGCCTTATGCTTTAATTTCGCCGAAGCGAACTCGAAGACCTGGGCCGAAGTCACACGAACGTTTATACTGTGTATGAGAGGCAGCGACGCCGGCAGAGAAATTTCCTATCCCACGGGATAGGGCCGTGCGGACCCCTGTTTTAGAGCAGGGTGTGACTTCGGCACAGGTCTTCGGCTTCGCTTCGGCGAAATTAAAGCATAAGGCTAGTGCTTTGTGTATGTGAAAAATGAGAGAGAGACTTCGTCTCTTTCATAAGTAACAAGATATGAAAAAAAAGCAAACTTTTTTTTATATGCATAATAACTAGCTATAACTAAAAAAACAGCTATTTCACGCTAAAAACGGCTAGATTTAGATAGAACATGACAATGCGGCAGCACTAGCGCTGTGCTTTAATTTCGTGAAAGCGAAGCCCAAGACCTGTGCCGACGTCACACGAACGTTTATACTGTGCATGAGAGGCAGCGACGCCGACTGAGAAATTTTGCTATCCCGCGGGATAGGGCCGTGCCGACCCCTGATCTAGAGTCTCCAAACTGACGGTGTGCCGTGTATATACACTACTGGCCAAAATAATAAGTACATAGGCATCGTGCCACTTTGTTTGGTTATTGCTCGATTCTTTTTGAATGTATGCCTGCCAATTATTTACATATTGAAAAGTTACAGTATGGCGAATCATTTAAATAAAAAATTAGACGGGTTTACCGCGTTTATTTAATGCTATGCTTAAATTTGTGGTGAATGGACGTTTTTGGACTGGCCATTATTGATGAATCATCGACGAAATTCCATACACAGTACTGATGAAATTAACATTGGCATGACCTAGGGTGTCATCAGTGACAAATTAATCGATGATTCATACACTTTTCACCATATTTTGATTAACATTTCATCGATGATTCATCAACAATTTCATCAATAGTTCATCAACTTTTCATCAACATTTCATCGATAATTCATCAAAATTTCATCGAGCTGACATCAAAATCATTTTTGAAGACAGAAATTGAGTGAGAGAGAATTGAGAGCTAGAGAGTCGGCTTCGACACGATTAAATGAGAGCGTCGGCCGAAGCCGAAGTCGACACGCTAAAACGCTGATGACAACTGGTACTGCAGGGAATACATTCTCGGTTGGCACTAACTTATAACACACTTGTACCCTATATATATAAATAATAAATTGTATTAAAAAATATATATTTCTTTAGTGGTCCATAACTTTACAAAAAAAAAAAATAGAACCTTTATATGTTGCTTCGTTTTGAAGTAATTAATTACATAAAGTGTTCGATCAGCCCATTGTGGGTTGGTATAAAAAATTATCGATATCTCAATGTTTTTTTTTTTCGTTGTTTGTTTATTGTATATCTCTACTATAGTTTAGAGCTCGGAAAAATATGGGATTTTTTATATATTTCACTTTAAATTTAAAATTGGGGAAAATTTTGCAATTTTTTAACATAGAAAAATAATATTAATAATATAATTCTTTTTAATTGAGATTTAAAATTGGTTCTTTAAAACAAAAACAACATTTTTGTTCAGCTTTACTACTTTCTTAACCAAAATAATTTAAGTCTGCCGATTTTTCGCGTGTTTGTTTACTTTTCTTGAAATACTGAAAAATTATTATAAATATTAACAACATTTTGTTAATTATGAAAGTTTGGTCAATTCCTAATTGAAAGGTATCAAAAGATCTGAAAATATTTTAAGAACACGAAATCTGACTTTTGTAACGAGTTTTTGGAATACAAGCCACTGTGCGACGCTCTGTCGAAAAGCAGAAAATATACGCACAATATATACATTTCGTCAGTGCTGACAAATTGTAAATCTGAAGCTTAATATAGCCTTTTTAATTTTATTGATGGCTAATTTAAAAAATAGCTCTTTAATCTCTTCTTTTAATAGATTTAAATAAGGAGATTTGTTAGAAAAAATGCGAACAAAAACCTTTTATGTTTTGCGAGCGACAAATTACACCAGTTTAAAAAATAAAAAAAAATAATGCTCCAAGCCTGTTGATGCGAAAATCTGGTAGAGTTGAATCCCCATGCTCTATGAATACACTTTTTTAAAAAGATTTTTAAAAGTTTTACACAAAAAATATCTGTTCATTTTACGTTTATCATTTCATAGCTCGAGTTGTAGCCAACCAATTTAACCGTCGAATGTTTTATTTTACAGGTAATGAACTAAACTTTCGATTTTCAAACACTTTATGTATGTTGGATAAGTACTTTGTGTGCTATAGCTCGATAGCTCTATAACTTGAAAAAAGTGGAATTTTCAATCCGTTTACTCAAATGTTAACATGCTGCTAGCATCCTAAAAACTCGATAAAAATCCGTAAGAAAGTTGATCGCTAAAGTATAAAACAAGCCTAAGATAAAAATTAAATAATCGCCTTTATATACATACAGAGACAATGTTTTACTCTGATTTGGGTCATTAATACCATTAAGTTATGCGGCCTCGCGGCCATAAAAAAACGTGGTATAAAAAAAAAAACCTTTCTTCTGCAGAAAAAATATAGCAGGAGTATTCTGTACAATAGCGCCCCCTTCAAATCGATATTACTCCTGAATTTTAGTTGAGATGTGGTCAAGATCTTAACCTATTCATTAAATTGGGAAATCGGTTTTTTTCATTTTCCCGCCGTACGTATGTATGTATATAAAGGTGTTTTAATTTTATCTGACTTCAACTTAATTTTGTAAATTTTTGGTTATTGTCATAGCTAAATCCGACTGTTCATCACATCTAGCAAAGTTAACAGACCATTTAAAGGCGTTGTCTAACACTGTACCTTTAATCTAGTAGACATCCGGCCAAAAGTTTTAAAAAATGTCTCATTTTACTTAACTTTGAAAATCCACAATAAATCTATTTTTCATCAGATTTCTGGAGTTGTAGGTCTGTTTGATACTTTGGGCGATCAACTTTATAAAAAACAAGTAAGAAAGCTACAGTCGACTGTGCTCGACTGTGAGATACCCGGTACCTAAACGTTTGCGCTTTACACTAAAAGGCAATTTAAAATTGTACATACATTATAATATTCTACTTCGATACTTCGGTAATTTTCTATTATACGGGCCCCTTCCAAAAAATTAAAAAAAAAAAACCATAGATAGGGGGTGCTTCAACATACATTTGGGTATAAAAATTATGTTGGGGACGCTCTTAGTTTAGTCACAATAAATCTTTAAAGTTTGGCCAAATTCCCATACAAAATCCGCAGCAAACACGCACACTGACAAATTATGAATACACAAAATTCAAGCGCGTGTCTGTGTGATCGTCGCGGTACAGTGGTCTACGAAGCTTAAAATTTGTGTCAAATTGTGCTTAGCGTAAATACAATATATGTCGACACTTTGCACACTTTGAATACATTTATGCGTGAAATATAAATAAAACAAACTTAAAACAACTTAAAATACGTAGTAATTAACGACTTTTTTATTTAAAAGAAGAATTAATTAGGACCACTTAAAGTAGCGCCGGAGGCGAAAATGTTTTTTGAAAAAAGAAATCGCGCGCGCGATTTCTTTTTTCAAAAAAAATTTTCGTCTCCGGCGCTGCTTTAAATTCTCCCTGACCTTATGATCACAGCAATAATCTTCTCTTACCTCATCAAACTGTATGTTCTTTACTATAAAATTCTCCTTATAATTTGTATAATCAAATGTACGTCTTAATATTGAAAAGTCGTTTATTACTACGTATTTTTCGTTGTCAACTTTTCGTTTTATTTATATTTCACACATAAATGTATTCAAAGTGTGCAAAGTGTCGACATACTCGTATATAGTATTTACGCTAAGCACAATTTGACAAACATTTTAAGCTTCACAGACCACTGTACCGACCCGGAATTAGGCAAAACTTTAAAGATTGATTCTGACTAAACTAAGAGCGTCCCCAACATAATTTTTTTACCCAAATGTATGTTGAAGCACCCCCTATCTATGGTATTTTTTTTGTAATTTTTTGGAAGGGGCCCGTATAATAGAAAATTACCGATACTTCTTCTGCAGTTGGCTACAGCTTGCAACAGCAGTGCCTTAGGGCGGTGTGTTAAAATTCTAACCTTTTTGCTAATATCTCCCATGTTTATCATCCGATTTTACTGAAATTTTCAGGAAATGTCAATTTTATTTTATTTATTTATTGTATCTATTAACTTTAACCCGAAAATAACGAGTATAGTTTATTTAACGTTTTTTATGATTTTTGTGGGCGCAAGTAGGCGTGGCCAAATTTTAAAACAAACTTGATCTGCGTGCAACAGATTCCAATGTTGTCACCAAATTTGGTAACTCTAGCTCTTATAGTCTCTGAGATCTGTTGTTTCACACGGACAGACAGACGGACAGACGGACATGGCTAAATCGACTCGGCTGGTGACGCTGATCAAGAATATATATACTTTATAGGGTCGGAGATTTCTCCTTCTGCCTGTTACATACATTCTCGGTTGGCACTAACTTATAATACCCTTGTACCCTATGGGTACCGGGTATAAACACGTTTTGATTTTCCAACGGATTTTTATCGAGTTTTTAGGATGCTAGCAGCATGTTAACATTTGAGTTAACGGATTGAAATTTCTTTTTTCAAGTTTATCGAGCTATAGCACACAAAGTACCTAACCAATATACATAAAGTGTTTTAGAATCGAAAGGTTAAAATTAAATTAAAGGTTAAATTACCTGTAAAATAAAATATTCGACGGCTGAAGTGGTTGGCTACAACTCGAGCTATCAAATGACAATCGTAACATGAGCAGATTTTTTTTGTGTACAACTTTAAAAAATCTTTTTTTTAAAACGTATCCATAGAACAAAAATTTAAAGCCATTTTAGTGATCTGGGGATTCAACTCTACCAGAATTTCGCATCAACAGGCTTGGAGCATTTTGAGTGTAAACTAGTGTTATATATAAAAGTAGCTTAAAGTGTACAAAAAATATTTTTTTTTCTTTATAGCATACTAGGAATTTTCTGTTAATTTTAAATACTTTATTAAAATTGTGACATTTTTTCTGGATTCTAAATTATGAATAAATCATATTACCCGCTTCAATAGTGGGTATTATAAATAAAGCAAGATCGCGTCTGCGCTTTGAAAGATAATGCCTGTCTGCTTTCGGCACGAAACGTAGCAAGACCTCTTGCTGTTAGTCCCAAGAACACAATTTTTCGTTACGATCCGCCAGTAATAGACCAAAGCTCGTGGAGTTTGCTTCGTTTTCGCTGAAAAACTAAAAGAATTCGGTGCTGTGCTCGAAACTGTGTTATCTGTAGCCAAGTTGTAGGTACCCCAATTACCAAGACAAAATATATACAAATAATTTGTGTAAAATAAAGGTTTAAGGATACATAATACACACAAAAAAATACAGTTGTGGTTAATTCGTTTCGGTTTAAAGTTTATCTCCCTTTTATATGTATGAATAGTATATAGACTCATAGTTATTTTTAAGCAAGCTTGCTCATTCTCATATGAATATATGTTCATGCACTGAGAATAAATGGATACGGATATGTGGACAATAAATCTACAGTTGGTTTAAAAATTTTCCGGATGGAACAAATAAATTATAAAAAAGTGATGTGAAATTTAAAAGATAAAGTTAAACTAAGTTTTTTAATGCACTGTGAATATTGGATACGGGATGTGTATAATTTTCATTTTTTATTAAATAAAAAGTGAAATTCAATAAAAGGTTTAAAATAAATACATCGTGTTCGTTTGCAGACATATATGGAATCTTCTTTGAAGAAGTTGTGTAACATGTTGTGGTTTCATAAAAATAAAAATAGAAAGACTATCACGAAAAGACCCAAGAAAAAAAACAACGGCGATGAAAATGAAGAAACATTTATTTAAAAGTGTTTGTGAACTTCTAAAATAAAATAATAGATCCTAGACGACGGCTAATATATAAACTTGTACCTAGAAAATTAAAAAAAAAGTATTTTGCTTATTTAGCACGTGTGAAAATACATTGTTTATTTAGAATATGTGAATTCTTACCTAAAATAAATGAATTGTTAAGCTGATTAAAATGTAAACGATCAATTCTTCTTCAAATTCTTCTTCATTATTTGTCGTAGCGATTCAAATTTGCGAGATCTGTGTACTTAATATATGTATATGCGGATACATTTATAAATAAAATTATAGATGTGAGTAGTATTTTCGGTATTTTCTGTATGTACAATATACAGCCGGTGCGCGGTGACTGCGAACTATAAATAAACATGCAATATATACGAAATTTTTTTCGTTTATTCAGTAAAAATGTATTTTCCATTAACAACATTCATTTATGCTGAAATGAGGAGGAGGGAAAAGTAGCGATCGAATTTCCATTTTCTATTAGGGGTGGGCTCGTGTGCAACACTCGTAACTTCTGGGTCGAAAATTGTGTTAAAAGTTATGTTATATATGGTATATTATGGTAAACCTATAAAATATTATTTCTACTTTAACTTAACTAATTACAAAAATGATTTATCCTAAATTAAAAAAGCTTCCTTATATATAAGTGTTATATATAAAAGAGTTATAAATGACGGAGGTAGGTCTCTCTTCTCAGAAATACGAGTATAGCTAATATATACATATGTACATAAAGTCCTCAAAATCACAGCTATTATTTAGTTGTAACAGGCTAATATCAGAATGTAAATACATACTAGAAAGGAAACCATTCTTTTACCAATAAAAATTTAAGATGGGAAAAATGTAAACAATAAATCTATAACACTTGGATATTAGTTTATTTATTGTATGTGGATTTATAAGTATTCGTTATGATTTCAGGCTTTGATAACAAACTAATTTGTATTATTATTATTAACACATCTTCGTCAAAAAAAAAATCAGAAAAATGATCGGATTAAAAATTTTACTGATTATATCGTCTAGTATAGTTTATAAAGTTTTATAGTCTTAGTAATCAAAATAAATAAAAAGAAATGTAATAAAATTAGATGAAATTTCAAAATAATTTTGCGATAAAACTGTCAGATGTATATTTGGAGTATTTTTTATTCTCTAATAATCTTGTGTACTTTCAATAATTTTTTATAGACAAAATAGAGCCATAACCGTTGAAGACGAAGCTTAAGGATAAACCCTCAGCATGGGGGTGGCTGAAGATTTCGCTCCCAGCTTTGTTAAAAAGCCACAACTGCATCAGGAGGATGATGGCAATCGATTAATATTTGAATGTCAGCTGTTGTCATCGCCGAAACCGGATATCGAATGGTTTCGGAGCGATAATAAACTGGAACAGGATGGGCGAACCAAATTTAAAATACAACCCGTGGATGATAATAAATATACCGTAGTATTAGAGCTCGATGATGTGGTTGAAACCGATGCCGGACTATATAAAGTGAAAGCGAAAAATAAGTCGGGTGAAGTTTCAGCTTCGATTAATTTAAATTTCACACGTGAGTATGTAATTTGAAATAAATATATAAGAATTCGTTTTTAAGAAGGTACTTAATTCCTCAATTAATTATTAATTAAAGTCAAGTAAGAAAGTAACAGTCAAGTAGCTCGAATGTGAAATCTGGTATCCAAAGCTTGGTGCGTTAAATTAAAAGGTCGATGCGTTTTTCAGCAATGAGCTTTGATGGATGCATCTTCTGAAGTCGCACTTTCCGAATGTATTACTCTGATCGACACGAAAAACAATACTCTAACAAGTAGGAAACCAACATTCGAGTATGACCACAGGGAAAAAACAGTATGCTGACAAAGCAAGACAAATGTTGCTAGGAGCTAACACGCATTGCACTATGGGCTGGATGACCACTTTTTGTGCCCATTCTTCGAAAGTCTGTAATATTAAGATTTGATGATGCCATTGTGTCTTCAATGTTACGTAACATAAATTTTAACAGAGGCATGCTCTGTTAAGATATTGGCTATTAAATACCGCTGTTCGGAGTATCGTGCGCACGTGAGCTTGTTTTCGAAAAAAAGGAATCTGTTTAAAGTTAATAAAAAAGGCACTAAGCTAAGATTTTATTAAACAATTTTTATGGCAACAAAAGATAATGGTTTGTACTATGTGTTAATGATTTTTAACTGTTGGATTGCTTCTGATTATCCCTGTAATTACGTGTTTTTAACAGCCCTTTTTGCTGTTTTAGTTAATATCAAAAACTCATGTTTAACCAGAGATATAAAGAGAGTTTCACCTAGTTTCACCTTAATATTTATACTTTTTTTGGTTTAGATGAATGTAATCTTAAAGTGCACTTTTGCGCACTTTCTCTAAAAATTAACTTTTTAGATGCAACCTAATATTAGCAAAAAACCGATATATTTCACTTATAAAACACAGAGACGAGAAAAATGTTAAGGAAATTGCATTTTTTTAACGACGGATTACAAAGTCCTTGAAAACTAAGATCATATTATAGGAAGCACGGATCATCCAGATACTCATATTGGAGAAAAGGGGGCCAAAACACGAAAATAAAGATCCAAACTGTTATATTATATACAAAAAATTAGGACAGTGCCAATTTTTACATATTGTATTACTTACAAATAGTACTTAAACTTAAAAAAAAAATAACAAAACAATTATATTTACACTAAAAAAAATGTATTAAAAAAAGGCAGCGCCACGCCATTTTTCTCAAGGCGTATGTTCCTGAGCTTATTGAAAACCCAAAATAAAAACCGAACCGAAATATTTAGTTTAGCTTTGAAGTTTTTAATTTTGGCCACAAATAGTAGTCATCCAGCCTATTGGTGCTGCCAACACAAATGTAGATGTTGCAAAAGGAGAAGTATACACACAAATATTAGTGTTTAAAAACTTTCATTCTTATCATTTGATTTTACTGAAATTTTTAGAGCACCTCTAAATAGGATTGTGCTGACGTTTTCTGAAAATTTGAAAATCTGATGATAAACATGGAAGTAATTAAACATTAAAGTTTTTGTGAATGATTATTCTGTGTTGACAACATAAATGCGTGTTGCTCAACATGTTCCAACATTTGTTTGTTTTGGGTGTTGCTCAACATGTCCTAGCAACATTTGTCAAAATTTTCTTATTTCCATGTTCAAGTGATATTTAATTTAACTCACAATGCTTTGGGTACCGGGTATCTCACAACCGGTCATACTTGTCTGTAGCAGTGAATAAATATATATATAGAATAAATGTTTTTGATCAGAATCAACAGCCGAGTCGAGTTAACCATGCCCGTCTGTCCGTCCGTTTCTAAGCAAAATTGTCACTCCATTTTAGAGCTTTGAGAATGAAAAAACATTGCACATTAAGATAGTCTTTCTACTATTGCAGGCAGTATACATATAAGTCAGAACGGGCCAGATTGGTTCAAAATATATTTAAAGTTTTCTTAAATTATTAATATATTTATCAAATGTTTATATTATTTTGCCGGTGTATCTTTACCCTATTAGCTGCTGACGAACCGAAAGAAAAGTAAGCCACGGTTTTATGCTTGTATCTAAATTATACTTTCGATTTAAATATATTTTTTTATTAAGTTGCAATCTATATAATAACAAACGCTTAAGCATGAGCAACTGCTATAATTTAAATAATAGCTTATTATATATTTTTTTTTCTTTTTCTCTACCTACGATTCATATTACTAATTGGGGGTTTTCAAATCAAAAAATAGAGGGAAAGTTTTCACTTCTTGAAAACGATGGGTAAGTCTAAAAAGATCTCAAAGGTGTTTCATGTACGTATGTATGTCCAAGTTTAACAGAAAAATACTGTTTTTGTCTAAATTATTGTGAGTTAGTATCAATGCTCTCAAGTCTTTCAATGATTTAAAAATCATACAACACGTGATAACGGAATATTTGGACAGTCCCCATATACATAGATGTGTACACATATACCTATATACAAAGAAATTAAATTTATTAAACTTTTTTTTATAATGTCATTTTTTTAAGTTTATGTTTTGACCAGAAGAATTTTGACGCAGTGAAGGAAACTTCTCTGACCCCATATAGTATATATGTATATGATTGATCAGCATCACCAGACGAGTCGATATAGCCACGTTCGTCTGTTTGTCTGTCCGTCTGTATGCCCTTAGAAAAGCAAACTAGTATCTTAGTTTTTGAGCTAGCGGTTAGAAACTTTAAGAAAAGTCCTATTTATATTGCAGTTAGTATATACATACATACATACATTTGTCGGAACGAGTAGCTGCCATAGGACCAATCGGGTCTAAATAGTCTATTATTATCGGATTAAAACTTAGTATATGAACCTTTAATTTAATTATAGCCATCCATTTTAAATTTCGTCCAATTCTTCTATATCTTATAGCTGCCTAAAACATTAAGATTTAATCCGAACATAAGGCTGATATAAGCTATAATACAATCCTTTTATTTAATTATAGCAATAAATTTCAACTTTCTTAAATTTATCTGCAAGGGTATAGAAACTTTGGCTTGTTTTATATTTACTTTAATCAAAACTAAAATCAATTGTAACATTGTTATTGTTTAACACATTTAATCAATCATGTTATTGTTATTAATATTACTACCTTAACATAATATATATGTATACATATATACAAACCTCATAAATAAAATATGTTTCAACAGACAAATCGACGGTTTCGCGCCGACATTCGCGAAAAAGCCCGCCATACGACAGGAAGAAGATGGAAAAAGGCTCTTATTTGAGTGCCGCGTTAATGCTGATCCAATACCAAATATCACTTGGTATCATAATGGAACCCCTGTTACGGAATCAGTGAGACATAAGGTTAATATCTTTACATAAGAAATCTTAAATAAAATATTACTCTATTATTGTTTATTTCTTTTTAAAAGTATTTGTGTGCACATCACGTCAACTACTTTTATAAATCTATACAAATATTATTTTTAAAATTATTCGATATTTCTTATTTTTTCCTTCGTTTTAGCTAACTATTGACAAAGACGTCCATTCATATTTTGCAACACTTGAAATAATAAATGTCACTGTTGAGGATGCTGGCAAATACAAAGTGAATGCTAAAAATGAATTGGGAGAAAGCAATGCCACAATAAGCCTGAATTTCGATAGTAAGTTTTAATAGTAGATAATGCATTTTAATTTCATTGATTCTTCATTATTCAGAAATAACTTTAATAATTAAGATCAAATACCGCTTCCGTTCTTGATCAATTATGCCCAAAATCGCTTTATTTTTATATATATTTATTTATAATTTGATTACATTCTTGCTGATTCGAGACACTGAGGCTTTTCGCTTATCGGTAATAATTGGCTTAAAATTCCGAAACAAAATATCAAGCAATTTAAAATAGAAGTTGACAAAAATTAGTTAACAGCGTATAACTATTTGTATCCCCTTGAAGGGGATTATGAACAAAGCAGCTCCGAACCCATAAAGTATATATATGCTTGATCAGCATCGCCAGACGAGTCGATCTAGCCATGCCCGTATGTATGTCTGACCGTTGCTACGCAAACTAGTCCCTCAGGTTTTGAGCTATCGGATTGAAACTTACAAAATAGTTTTTTTTTCTATTAATATAGAAACGATCGGGTCAAATTATCCGATTCCCGTTGTTTTTAAAGATATTGGAAAAATATTAGTGATATGATCCTTCAGTTTAATAATATCCATACATTTTATATTTCATAAATATATCTGCAAGGGTACATAATCTTTGGCTTAACGAAGTTTCTAGCTTTGTTTTAATATCAGTTCTTGAGATTCCAATTAATGCAAGGAATAACGAGAAAGAAAGCTAACTTCGGTAAACCGAAGTTGGTATACCCTTGCAGTCTGCAATTGGATCATTGAAAATCAAACCATTTTAGTAATGGTGAAAAAACATCGAATTTTGTAAATTTTACATTTTAGATGTAGAATTTTACATTTTCATAAGAATCGACCGATCGCTTCTATGGCAGCTATATGATATAATTGTTCGATATAAAAAAAAATGAAAACCGTAATTCTTAACATTTAACATTTTTTTACATTAATTTCGCCATCATTTCTATGGCAGCTATAGGATATAGTAGTCCGTTCCGACATATATACTGCGTGCTAAAGAAATAAGACTATGCTGAAAATTTCAGCTCGATAGCTCAAAAACTGAGAGACTAGTTCGCGTAGAAACCGACAGACGGACAGACAGACAGACATGGCTAGATCAACTCGGCTGGTGATGGTGGAGATGCCTCCTTCACTGCGTTGCAAACATCTGGTCAAAATTATAATACCCTCTGCAAGGGTATAACAAGTCGTTCATGAAATTTTACTCTTTAATATATTAATTTTAGTTTTAAGAGTCATGTTTTTTTCTAAGTATTTGTTTAACTAGTTAGTTAATAAACTGACTATTAGTCTCAATTTGGTTTTGTTATTTTATGTATAAATTAAATTAAAACGAGAAAGAAAGCTAACTTCGGTAAACCGAAGTTGGTATACCCTTGCAGTCTGCAATTGGATCATTGAAAATCGAATAATTTTAGTAATGTTGAAAAAATATCAAATTTTGTAATTTACATTTACATTAAATATATTTAAATTAAATATAGTTGTCCGATCTTAAAAAAATGAAAACCGTAATTCTAGAACCATAAAATATTTCTATAAATTTTGAGATATAGCAGTTTTTTATGGTTCTAGAATTTCGGTTTTAATTTTTTTTAAGATCGGACAACTATATCATATAGCTGCCATAGAAGCGATCGGTCGATTTATATGAAAATGTAAAATTCTACATGTAAAATGTAAAATTTACAAAATTCGATATTTTTTCAACATTACTAAAATGGTTCGATTTTCAATGATTTCCAATTGCAGACTGCAAGGGTATACCAACTTCGGTTTACCGAAGTTAGCTTGCTTTCTCGTTTACATTAATTTCGCCATCATTCCTATGGCAGCTATAGGATATAGTCCGTTGACGGAACACTAATACGCTACTAGACAAAACGCAAACTACATTAAATAAACAATTCTTTTAAGAATATATGTATGTATGTGTAGGTATATATTAAGCTATTTAACAATATGGAAAATATTCAATATATATATGTGCAGTGTTTTGAAACTGACTTTATGGCTTTGTAAAATCTGAAAAATTGTGTATATATCATGGATACCTACTTCTATAGGCGACGAAGCTCCTGTTCCGGAAAGTGCTGAAGGCATTAAGCCAACATTTACCGAACGTCCAGTAATACGTCAAAGCGAAGATGGCGGAAATGTTACATTCGAGTGTCGTTGTGTGGGGGATCCCAAGCCAACAGTTACATGGTACGGAAAAAAAGTTATATTTACTAAATGAAAACAAACTAAAAAATCATATCAAATAAATGGTAGCAGGAGAGCCGCCGCATTTTACATAAAAAATTAAAATTAAAATAAAAATAAAATATATGAAAAAATATATATTATAAACAATGGCACTCTGTATATTCGTTTCATAAAATCCAAAAACTATTTTCACTCAAAGGTCCCATGGGGAGACAATACTTAGCGATGATGGCAAACGCTACAAAATGTCATTGACAATGGATCAGAAACTGTATCACTTGGCATGTCTTGAGATAAGTAGTGTTGTATCCGGCGATCAAGGTGAATATCGCGCGCTAGCGAAAAATAAACATGGCACCGGTGTTGCAACAATTAATCTAAATTTCGAAAGCGGATCGAAAAAGTAAGATAAACAACAATCGAAAATCAAAAATCTCGAAAGTTATACCAACTCCTTCCAAACTTAATACAGAATTCCCGATGGCAAGTCGCCACGATTTCCTAAGAAACCAACGATCCGTCAAGAGGAGGATATACTCATCATGGAATGCATATTGGAAGCACATCCAGTACCGGACATTGTCTGGTATTGTTCGGATAGGGAAATACCAAACAATCAAAGAACAAAAATGACCCGTAAAGCAATTACAAAAGACAGCTATATTCTAACGCTGGAAATTCAGAATCCAACAAAAGAGGATGGCGGAAACTATCGATGCAACGCAATTAATATGTATGGAGAAAGTAATGCTAACATAGCGCTTAACTTTCAAGGTATTACTTGTTATATTTCTACCTTAATGCAACCTACGAACAATTTAGAAAAATATAATATTAGCCCAAAGATAAATAATGTTAGCAATCCCCATCTAAATATTAGTGATATTTCATATAAAAAGCGTTAGTTGCGAAGACAAAAATGGTGTTAAGACAACAAAATGCATGTGCATTTGTTTCATTCTTAAGAATATAAATATTTGATTATACTGTATTTTTCTGCCTATCGACAGGTTTTATCGTTGCTCATTTTTTTGTTGTTTACGTTTAAGATAAATGTCCTTCACCTTACAAAACATAATGTCAAATCAATAACCTTATTTTTTTTCGTTCATAATGCATTTAGCTTCACTTTCTAAGAACATTTACATATACATATGCATATGCTTGAGTAATATCGCCATTTCGCTCCCCATCGACACATGTAATCGAGCATACTTTTATCTTTAACTCCTTCCTTTCCTTCACAAATCTAAAAGTATCGCGTAATGTCATAAAAAGGTTAATGATGTACCTAATAATAATAATAACATTAATATCAAATTATATTTTAATAACAAACTCAGGTGCTAGCGATGCCAATGGTTTTGCGCCATCATTTATCGAAAAGCCAAGGATAATTCCGAATGAATCTGGCACACTGATCACAATGAAGTGTAAGTGCAAGGCGAAGCCAGAACCAACTGTCACGTGGTTTAGGGGTCAAACTCTAGTGGAGAAGAGTAAAAAGATTAAAATAAATACGACTGTAATTGCGGAGGACACATACGAGCTGACATTGGAAATAAAGGTAAGAAAAGTTAATATAGATTACGTTATTGATTAAATTAAAGTATTACAGTAAATACAAAAAGAAAAAAAAAGGTTATAACTCAAAAGATTGAAATGTTCCGCCAACGCTTTCATATTACACTTTGTTATTATTTTAAAGGGGAGTGTACGCTTTGAAAACTATTATTTTTTTGTTCTTACCCAAAGAATGTTGTATGTGCATCCAAAACTTTAAAGCACTCTCTTGAAAAGTGTAATTTTTAAAGTCGGTGACCAGCCCAAAGAAGAAACTACTAATCCGATGGTTTTCTAATATTCTAATTTTAATTACTAACAATTTATAAATTAACAATTAAGTCGATGGTCTAAATGGCTCCAAATGCAAGCTGATGGCATTCTCACGTGTCTCTCCAAAGCTTGCGACTTATATTCGCTGAACTGCTTCTCATTGGAAAGGCTCACATTAGTTGACGATTTGGGTATGCGCCTAGATCCTAACTTGGAGTTTATTGATCACATTTCGTGCATTGTGCATAAAGACAACGCTGGTCGAAGGAATTCAATGACCCTACGTCACCAAGAATTTATACATTTCATTAGTTCACCCTATTTTAGAATATGGATCTTGCGTTTAGAGTCCCCAGTGGGACGCCCACAGCAAATGCATTGAGTCAGTTCAAAAGAAATTTTTACTATTCGCTCTATGTGGCTTAAACAGGGATGCAAACCTAAGGGTGTCCTCTTCTTCTAGTAGACTTCTCCTCATTAACATACCTTCCTTAGCAAACCGTAGAACGATGCTAGGTATTGTCTTTATGTATGAATAACTTGTTCCGAGGTGACGTGGAAACCACCGATCTATTGGGTCAGTTGAATTTCCACGTACCATGTAGAACCACTAGTTCCTGTTTGCTTTCAGTTTTGCATCACTGTAGAACCTCGTATGAAATGCATAAACCCTTTAGATTACTATGTGCAAGTTATGTCGATTTTTACAAAATAACCTCAGCTTCCTAAACTAAAAACATTACTCTTAACCACCTTAGTTCACATGCAAGATAGCAATCGAGCTGCGCGCTAGTAGTCTTATATGGTGTAGGGTAATTTTCTCGCATTCTTTTAAATATAATTTTCTTCCGCGCCTATTAACACCTAACTCTAACAAGCAAATGCTTGGTTTCAAAGTGCCACTTGATTGTACTGATGGTTGTGCACCAACGTCGATAAGAAGAAAAAATGGTGCCAAAAATTGAAAAATTAAAAATTAAATTAAGTAGATTGTGACGGACTGTAAGATATTCGGTACCCAAAGCACTGGGGGTAAATTAAATAGCACATAAACACAGACATAAGAAAATGTTGACAAATGAGGACAAATATAGCTATAAACATAAAGACCAACAACCAAAAAAGACAAATGTAGCTAGTAACATGTAGAGCAACTCCCAAAAAAGGCAAATGTTGCTATGCCCATGTTGGACAACACGCAGTGGTGCTCTGTCAACAAGAAGAATATGCATACACAGAAACTTTATTGTTTAATAACTTACATGTTTATCCTTCTACTTTACTCCAATTTTAAGAGAACGTCCGCTTAAATGTATTTATTTTATATGTATTGACAAATGAGGACATTATTATGATTTTTCGTGACCTCTATTTTTTTTCATTATTAGTAATTCTAGCCAACTCGAGGTCCATAGTCAACATGATCTTCATATCCAGAAATCAGATTTGTTGACTATCAATTGCCAAATGCACAGATCAGCAAATACAGCAGATTTGTTCATACAGTCTGTTTCACTTTTACCAAGAAGATCATCAGTGACCTTTGATGCCAATCGAACTTCAACACTAAATGCGTCATTACATCCTAGTGCCTTGCCGGACTTGGGAATCAGTAAAACCCTATACATTAACTTCGGCCGTGCTTAATGTTGAAGGCCAGAGGGGGGAGTTTTATTAGTCTTATGACAGTGCATATACCAACACAAATAAAAGAATACATTGGGATAAGCGGTGAGAAAAAAAATCAACGAAATTGTTGTTGGCTAGCTCGGTCTTATCAGAATATGACGGCGACAGAAAAAGGAAAGTGCAAAATTGTTTGTATACCGAAAACCTTACCTATGGTATGGGCTCACACAAAGCCAATGCTGTGGGATTTTACAAAAACAAATGGGTCGGAGATGCCTCCTTATGCCTGGAGGAGGCTGGTGTAAAGCCGATTGGTGTAAATCAGGGGTCCGCACGGCCCTATCCCGTGGGATAGGAAATTTCTCTGCCGGCGTCGCTGCCTTTCATACACAGTATAAACGTTCGTGTGACTTCGGCACAGGTCTTCGGCTTCGCTTCGGCGAAATTAAAGCACAAGGCTAGTGCTGCCGCATTGTCATGTTCTAGCTAAATCTAGCCGCTTTTAGCGTGAAATAGCTGTTTTTTTAGTTATAGCTAGTTATTATGCATATAAAACAAAAGTTAGCTTTTTTTTTTTGTCATATCTTGTTACTTATGAAAGAGACGGAAGTCTCTCTCTCTCATTTTTCACATACACAAATGCAGTGTTGGCATGTCAATGTAATGGTGCGGACCCCTGGTGTAAATGCATCTTTATTTTTAATATATTTATATTTAAAATATTATTATTTATACGCCAATCGGCTTTACACCAGCCTCCTCGCTTACAGAAAGCTCGATGCAGCTCTCAAAAGCGATAAAGCCCAATACACACACAAGAGAGGAGAAGAAAACAAAAACTTCCCCCCTCTGGCACTCTAGCATTAGCACAGTCGAAAATTGATAACGCAAGAGTGGCCGCTGCAATTGCTTAAATAGAGGCTAATTTTGGGAGTTGTTCGTACAGCTGAAGTTCACTGATGATGGTAAAATTTGGTATTGGCCGAAACATGTCTGGACAACCCCGCTGTACAATAATATGATCTTGTCATATAATCGAGTCTTTATTAACGTATGAGAAATTAAGCCGGTTAGACCTCGAGTGCACCTTCAAATAACAAATATAGGTCGCCTAATATACAAACATTATTATTATTATTATTATTATTATTATTATTATTATTATTATTATTGTTATTATTATTATTATTATTCTGATATAGGATCCTGGAGCAACGGATGGGGGTACTTACAGATGCAATGTCAAAAATGAATATGGCGAATCGAACGCCAATCTTAACCTGAACATCGAAGCTGAACCAGAGCCAGAGGGTGAGGGCCCAACTTTCGTAGAAAAGCCACGCATTGTATCCGAAAACAATGGAAAATTGGTGATCATGGAGTGTAAGGTCAAAGCAGATCCCAAGCCAGACATAATTTGGTTCCGCAACAGCGAAGTGATCAAAGAAAGTAACAAATTGAAAATGTCAATGGAACAGCGTGGTGATCAGTACTATATTAAATTGGAGCTATTAGATCCACAGCTGGAGGACTCTGGTTTATATAAATGCAACATTAAAAATACATTGGGAGAGTTGAATGCAAATCTAACACTGAATATAGAAAGTAAGTACAAAAATGCTTTAAAACATTTCAGACCTTTCAGACTTCCCGAAGTTAGTTTCCATTTTTGTTTATTTAATGCATTCTATTTGATTTATAGATCCTTTTAATAAATTGTTTTTCGAATTACTTTGAAGCCCGTATATTAAATAAATCATATATTTTAATATTACTTAATGTTTACTTTCCAAAGTTGTTCCCGTTATCAAAGACAAACCAAAGATTATAAAGATTATCAAAAAACGAACGGTCGTCATCGAATGCACAGTTGCATCAAAGTTTGAACCAAAATGTACGTGGTACAAGGAAACGAATACTGTTCAGGAGAGCCAGAGACATGTATACCTTGTAGAACAAACCAAGGATGGAGAGTTCCAAGTGAAACTAGAGATCAACGATGTTCAAGAGAGTGACAAGGGTGCCTATAAATTGGTGGCTAGTAACGAGAAAGGCGAAGCTGTCTCTCAAATTGTTAATCTCATTGATATTCCCGAGGAGGAGCGCAAGCCTGAAAAGCCGACTATATCCAGAAAACTCGTTGACCAAAAGGTCATTGAATCAAAGACTTTTGAGCTAATAATTAGCCTTACAAAGTCTGACCGAAAGTGTAAAATTGAATGGTACAAAGGTAGCACCTTAATCCGTGAAACCAAGGATATAACAACCACTTTTGATGGTACGACGGCTCGCTTAACCTTTAGTAGTGCCAAATCTGAGCATACTTCCAATTATAAAGTCATTGTAAGCAATGAAATTGGCAAGGATGAATCATTTTGTAAAGTAACAGTTGAGAAAGGAAGCAAAAAGAAAGAAGAAGAAGAGCAGAAAAAGGAAAAGGACAAGCCAAAGGATGAAAAAGAAAAGCAGCAAACGGTAATGAAAAAATTGTAAATTTTTTGGATAACTTAAAAATTATTTAAAACGTATCTGCAATTAAAAATTACGTCGCTTTTTAAATAAATAAACTTAAGTTATATATATATTTTTAAATACTAATAATTTGTGTGTTAATAATTAAGTTTATTTATAAATATATACTTATATATACTTTTTTTATTCTCACCATAACCTTTTACACCCGTCAATAACAAATACACTATATACCCGTTCAACAAAATGGCCACAACTAATATATAAATAAATAAAGATTGAAGAAAAAAAAGCCATTCAAATGGATGATAAAAACAACACGAAACTTTCAAATGAAATTGAGGAGACAAAAACAGATCCAGAAAAAGAAACTGGAATAAAGCCGAGAACAGATACAAAAGATAAAATGTTAGACGAAAACCCGAAAATCTCGTCAACGATAGAAAAACCCAAATCTGAAGACATCCTAAACGAAGAGAAAAATAAGTTGGAGAATAAGCTAGAACTGAAGCAGAAGAAACCAGCGGAGCTCGTCGAAGACAAGGAAATTAAAAAACCAAAAGAAGACAAAAAATCTAAAAAATGTTTAACAGAATCTGACGAACAAATTACAGAGCCTATTATAACAGATACAGTTAACGAAGAAGAGGAAAAGGTGAAAAAAACGAAGCAGATGAAACTAGAAGACGAGCCTGATTCAAACAAAACTAAAGAGTATAAAACAGATAAGGTAAAAGAAGAAGAGACAAAAAAAGGAGAAACGAAGCAGAAGACTCCCGTCAAAGTGCAAAAACCCCAGAAGACTCTTGTAGAAGAGCCCGATTCTAAGAAACCAGATTCAAAAATTGAAGAAAAACCATCAAAAACACGTCCAAAGGAAACAATTTTATCCAATAAAGATGATAATATCCTAGAACCTGAAGAGGTAACATTTCAAAGGCCTATAAATTTCTATACTGTTGAATTAGCCGCTTCAAAAACAATTTTCCACAAACCAGCTTACTAAAAAAAACAAAAGCATGTTCTTGTCTTAATATTGAAAAGATAAATAATTTTAATTTCAAAACGTATTTTATACCCTTGCAGGATATTATAATAGAAGAAGTTCTCAGACATTTCCGACACTAAAATGTATATTCATTCTTGATTAGCATCAACAGCCAAGTCGATCTAGCCGTCCGTCTGTATGTCAGTCTGTCTGTCCGAAGGTTTCTACGCAAACTATTCTCTCAGGTATTAAGCTATCTGATTCTGGGTTTATACACACACTCGAAGTCACGCAGATGAGATGCCAGGCCTATAAAATTGATATATTCAGGGCTTATCAAACAGATTTTAGCTGATAGCGCCCGACCATTTCATGTTTTAGATGCAAGAAGTCAGCCTATATTAAACCCAGTAAATTACTGTTTAACAAACAGATATAAATACTTATTACACGTCGGAAATCTCTTCAGTATGTATGAAACTTTACAAATAGTATTCTTCACGTTGCATGTTGCTGTCATAGAAAGGAAAAATTGTAGAAAAATATTATAATTAAATATGGCCTAACTCGGAGAATGAATATATAATAATTCATTCTCCGAGTTAGGCCATATTTAATAATTTCAGAATTACGGGCTTACTTTTATAATAATCAGACAAATATATTATAAAGCTGTCATAGAAGCGATCGGTAATTTTATATGACTATCTAGGAACACCGGCACAATCTTTTTGTTTCTAAGCAAACTTCAAGGGTATACAAACTTCGGCTTCGCGAAGTTATCTTTCTCCCTTGATAATATTAAAATATATATATATATATGTATATTCTATATTCTATTCGCAGCAACAAAGTGCAGAACAAAAAGTACAAAAGAAAGTGGAACGCAAGGTAAGAAAAGACAATTGTAAATTTATTGACTTAAAGTAGTACACATTTTTTAACAAAATTTCCATAGATTTTTCTAGCCATTTTCAATTTTTGTGGAAAGACTGTATTAAATAAATTAAATTTTAAATATTTTTTTTAATAAATATGAAACTGGTATATTGAACTTCGAATTATTATACCCTTGCAGGGTATTACAATATTGATCAGAAATTCTCAACGCAGTGCAGGAAGCATCTCCGACCCCATAAAGTACATATATTCTTGATCAGCATCAGAAGACGATTCGATCTAGTCATGTCCGTCTTTTCGTCTGTCTGTTTGTATGTTACCACGCAAGCTAGTAGTTTTTTAGGTACCTCACTATTAGGCAAAAATGCCAAACAGCAACTTAAATCAGCGGAGCCCAATCATAAGATGAAATTATTTGTAAACATTTTTTTAAGATTAAAAAATGAATGTTTGTATTTGTTTTTTACCAGAATTCATTTATTTATTCAGATATCAAGTTCTAACTTTGGCGTTATATATATTTTTTTTTTCAACAACATTTTCTAAATCTTAAAAATCGTACAAGTCCTATAGCTCCCATAGAAATATTCAAATATTCAAAAAAAAAAAAAAATTACAACTTGGTTTTTAATATATTTACATCTAAGCAATTTTTTACTATTTCAGAATTACGATTTTAATTTTATGAAAAATGTACGGCTATAACGTATAGCTATTATAGAAACAATCGCACCAAACTACCCATTTTTTTAAATTTTCTAATAAAAAAAGTTTTCAATATCTGTGTGTGATCTTGGCATATAATCCCGTCTTGATTTATGTACGAGAAAATAAGCCGGTTAGACCTCGAGTTAGCTCTCCACCTTCAATAACAAATATAGGTCGCCTAATGTACAAGCATTATCTGGAGAATGTTTTAGGTTTTATCAAAATTCAAGGACTGTATCCTATATCTAGTCAATTATATAACAAAATTATACAATAAACACATTTGTTTACATGTGTTCATCATAATTATGTTCAATATTACTCACAGACAGACGCGTCTATCCGTCTGTCGGTTTCTACGCGAACTAGTCTCCCAGTTTTTGAGCTATCGAGCTGAAATTTTCAGCAAAGTCTTATTTCTTTAGCACGCAGTATATATGTCGGAACGGCCGAAATCGGACTACTATATCCTATAGCTGCCATAGGAATGACGGCGAAATTAATGTAATTTTTTTTTTAAGTTTTCTGTATTTAAACGAATTTCTATAAATTTTGAGATATAGAAGTTTTTTATGGTTCTAGAATTGCGGTTTTCATTTCAATTAAGATCGAACTATATCAAATAGCTGCCATAGAAGCGATCGGTCGATTTATCAATTGTCGTCGTGATCAATGTTAAAATGGCATTTCCACATTTTTTATTGTCTTACAAAAATTTTTGAATTGTCGCGATATTTGTTCTAGATGTTGTTTTTTTGAATTGTCTTTTTTTCTATTGCAGTTAATATATATGAACGACTATATAATGTAAATATCTTCCATAGGAACGATCAGGCTAATTTATCCAGCTTTCCTTGGTTTTATAGATATAATATTATAACTTGAAATTTGAACCTGATTTGCAAAGTTTCATTTCATAGCTCAAAAGGCGACATATCTCCGACCATACATTTTATCCGCGGAGATATGACGCCAAGCTCCGTGTGGAGATATGTCGTTTTGGACATATGCGCAGATATGTCGTTTCCAAAACGTCATATCTCCGCGCGGAGCTTGGTGTCATATCTCCGCTCGGAGTTGTTTTGTATTGAAACGATATATCTCCGCGTGGACATATGACGTTCTGAAACGACGCGGGTAAGTATGTCGTTTCAAAAACGGCATACATATGTCCGCCCGAAATTTATGAAGTCGAGCTTCGCACGACGGGCACCAGCCGAAAACCAGTGTTAAAAGTTATGCGCCGCGGAAAGTTAAAAGTCATTTCTCGTTTATTTAAAACAAGTGAGAAAGATACTATCGAGATACCCGGTAAACACAGCATTGTGCGTGAAATTAAATAGCATACGGACATGGGAAAAACAAAATGTTGACAAATGTTGATAAAAACATGATGAGCAACATGAAAAAAAGTCAAATGATGCTAGGAACATGTTGAGGAACATCCAAAGAAGACGAATTCTGCAGCTGTACGCAGCTGCATTACAAATGAATACTGCACCCGAAACACAACACATTTTTGCGCTACTGCCTTTGTGGTCGCTCAGAAGAAGAAGAAGAAGTATACACAGAAAAAATGTTTACTTCTCTGTCATTAAACGTATTTTTTTAAATTTCGAGATATAGCAGTTTTTTACGGTTTTAATTTTATAAAGATCGGCCAACTATATCATATAGCTACCATTGAAGCGATCGGTCGATTTATATGAAAATTTAAAATTCTACATGTAAAATGTAAAATTGAAAAAAATCGATATTTTTTCAACATTACTAAAATGGATCGATTTTCAATGATCCAACTGCAAACTTCGGTTTACCGAAGTTAGCTTTCTTTCTTGTTTTTAAATTTAAATTTTAAATATTTAAAATCAAAACATTGGAAAAAATAATAAAATTATAAACCTTTTTTAAATTTTTTACGACCCCAGGGTCGTGTAAAATTTCAAAAAGCTGGTTGATGTGAATTTCTACATTAAATATGCAGATTTATTAAACAAATAAAAACTAGAACAGGAAAGCTTTCCGAATTGACACCTATGCTATTTTTACCAGGGATCGCAAATAACAGTTATGAGATAAATAAAAATTGGACACAAAAAAAACTGCGACGATAGGAAAATTATGCATACCTTATTTTTGGAAGGACTTTGCAAAAACAGGATAAAGTTTTATATGCGCGCCGTTTAAAAGTTTTAGCAATTCAATTTTTATTTTCAATTTTTAAAATAAAAATTGATAAATAACAGTTATTTTCGATCTTTCAAAATAAAAACTACACATAACTGTTATAATTCAACTTTTATATAAAAATCAAAATCAACAATAACAGTTAATTTGAAATTCTTTTTTTTATCAAAAATAGCTTTTATTTTACAATTTTTATTTTACATAGTATAACTGTTACGATCCCTGATATTTACGTATTAATGTTTTTTTATAGTTTGATTTATTCAAAAATTGAAACAACATATCTTCGAGCGAAAAAATGACTTAATGTCCGCGCCGAAGTATGTCGTTTCAAAAACGACACATGCGGAGATATGACGCCAACGTCTGCGCGGAGATATGTCGCTATGCCGCTCAAAACCTGAGAGACTAGTTTGCGTAGAGACGTACAGACAGAGATGGCTAAATCGACTTGTCTGGTGATGGTGATCAAGAATATACATACATATACTTAATGGGGTCGGTGATGCTTCCTTCACTGCGTTGTAAACTTCTGACAAAAATTAGAATACCCAACAAGGGTATAATAACTTAATATCTTTTAACTAAATAGCAATAATTTAAGATTGTATTATTTTTATCTGCTAGCGTATATAAACTTTGTCCGACCAAAACTAGCCTTATTTGTTAAAATATATATTTTTTTAATATTATTAAGTTGTATAATAACCTATAAGTCATTAGATAATTTAATTTACTCAAGAATTGATGTATACGTAATATTATTGGCACTGAACTACATATAAATACGGTGCATTAATTTACTTATATTATTTTATGTTATATGTTAAATGTTTTTGGTTTTTGTTCGTCCAGGCAAGTATTGTATCTGTTAAAGAGGAGATGTCCTCGTCCGATGTTCGTCGTCAGTCGATAATCCAATCCCAGGAGGAAATCTCTGTAGAAGATACAAAAATGTCATCATCATCGCGGAGGTCATCCCTAGCGGCAAGTTTTAAATTTATAATTTATTTGTGTACCAATTTTTTTATTGTATATATGTTTTTAATGTTAAAAGATTGAGGAAATTAAAACAGGCTCACGACGCTCATCCATCATTGAAAAAAAATCACTTGAAGTGAGTATTAAAAATACGTTTTTATATTTTTGTCTAAAAGTTACACCAAAGCATGTTAAATACATTAGCTTGAAGTCCCAAGAATCCCATAAATATGCCTATAAGAAAGAAAAATTTCCCACTGTAGCAGGTCGATAGTAAGCATCTAGAAGCTAATAAGAACCCACAAGCCATAAAGGAGGAGATACCTAAGCTAAAGCCAGCTGAAAAGCGACGAACTTCAAAGGTGAGAAGAGACTTAAATGACTAATCTATAAATATTGAGAATTTCTCATTCTACTTTTTTCTATTCTGATCTCTTAAGTCAAAAATTATATTCAGCAATCTGCAAATACTATTTTCTCCGTTAATTTTTCTTATATATTGTTAAAAAAGTATGTCATTCTCTAGACTGTGACTCACTCTCCGCTGCTTATTAACTTTCTATTTTAAGTTTAGAATTGTGTTGAAAACTCGACTATTTGTTACTTTGTAATATTTTTGTCGAGTTAGGAGCATTCTTTTGTGTCATATTTATAACATATTGTGTATCGCCCATCATGTTTTATTGTTTTATATTATACTGCAAAATATAGGTAATTGAGGAAAATAAACCTGTAGAAGAATTACCAAAACTACGTAAAACTTCAATTGCTCAACCGAAAGAGGAACCCAAACAAGAAGTTGCGAAGCCAAAGACAAAGGCCAAACCAAAGCAAAAAGCGAAATATGAAGAGTTACCTGAAATCCCAGACTATGAAAGACCCGTACTAGAAAAGTATGAAAAATCAGAATTTACGCCTACAGATTTTGCCCGTGAATTGGAAATACCAAATAAGATGGAAAAACCGATTTTAGATAGTGGCAAAAAGGAGGTTGACTCACCTCCTCAAAAGAATGGCATTCCAAAGGTACACTTTCTTTATTTTCTTATTAAATTAAATAAATAAATAATTGTTTTTATAGTCGCCATAAATCACGTCTGCTTTTATCTTACTGACAAATCACTATGGACGGCAGTCCACGTAGTGACGATGAGCACCAAAACTGTGGTGCGCAAGGAGACTACTATATAGAGCCGTAGAATTGAAAATCTGCTACGATAGTCCGATCCAAACCATTTATATATTGATCGAATGGTATTGTAAACCTCTTTAAAACTGCATACTAAGATTTTTCGAAAACGGATTAGTTTAGGAGAATTGGAAGTGCGAAATTGAAAATTTTAAAAATTGGAGCTTTTGGGGCCGATCCCAATCCCAAAATTTTTAATGTTGTTGTGATCTAGCTTAAAATAAGCGTCGAATAACACCTCAATCATCCCCATCCGATATTCCGTTCAAAAGAAATTCAATTAACAAGATTTTAGCGGCCATTCCGAAATGAGAACGTTTGCCCTGTCTGTGTGTCTGTCTGTCGATTTTTTTGTTTTAGAGTCCTGGACTCACTTTTTATTTTATTTAACAGCTCGAGCTGAACTTTTCTGGTTTGGCGGGAAAACTGCTAAAAAAGCTATATTTCCCGCGCCCATTGTTTTTTTTTTTTTAAGTTTTTGAAATTTTTTCAAAAATGGTTCTAACGAGTTGATAGTTTCTCAAGGACATATAGCTCTCGAGGTTGCTCAACTTTTGGTATATAACACATATCTGGGAAAATTCGCTTTTTCGAGATATTAAAAAACGATTAATAGTAACGTTTACAAAAATAAATTACAAATTATTCAACTAGTTTCGTTTTCGGCACTAAGCTGTAAAATACCTAGCCTAAAAACTAAAGAGCAGCGTGTCGAATTAGAAACTAGTTGAAATATTTGTATTTTAGTTTTGTTAACGTAACTATAAATCTTCACAAAATTTTATATCAGAATCTTGATGTTGAAGGTGCCATCGTCACTTTTATCTCACCTCGTTACGAGGTGTTTTTGTTTAATTTTTACTAAAGCTATCCCTCTAGTCAGGAGTTGTCAGTCAGATAAAAATAAACATGATTTTGAAAAAATTTTACCTCAATGACAAAAGTTAACCTGACATTTAAAAATCGTCCCTAAGTTTATAATATTTATGTGTTATAAATTGTCTCGTCTGTTATATGTTTAGAAAGCGGAACTTATTGAAAATCCGGCAGAGGAACCAAAAGCCCTAAAGCTTGGTAAAGGTAAACTGCCTGATGAAAATGATAATCGTGATAGCGCTACTTTGAAGCCAGTTATAATTGAACCAGAGGTAAGTTTTAAATAATAAAACTGCAAAATTATTATTCATAAATTCAAAACAATGATGCCTTTTAAATCATTCCTAAAAAATGTCAATAGTTTATATATACATATATATACTAATTTTGAAAGCCCTCTAAAAGTTATTTTTTATACCCTAGTCAGAAGTTTGCCCAACGGTGAACGAGTCATTTCATCAGCAACAACAGCTGAGTCCATTTAGCTATGTCCATCTGTTCGTTTCTACATGATTACAAGTAAAAACAAATGGCGGATCGAAAAAAATCAGCTTTCATTGGAAAAACCGAAAAAATGTTTTGAAAATAAATTATGAATTTTTTGTTCTTCAACACATTTGCTTATATATAGAAATACGATTTAAATTATATTAAAATAAATGGCTAGAACATTTAGATGCTCAATTGATATATAAATTTATACATCTGAATTGTTACTTTATTAGAACGATAGAGTCTAATTGCAAACTGCAAGGGTATACAAAATTCGACTTTCTTTCTTGCTTTTGTTTGTTTTTGGTTTTGATTTTTTTAGTGTATATATCGCAATCCAAGCCTTATCTTAAATCACACCTTCCCTTGCAGCTGCATGAGCCTAAGAACCAAAATGAAAAATTAAAAAAGGTAAGTTCATTATTCTTCATACTAAATAGAACAAGAAATTTTTACTTCGGCAAGCCGAAAACCGAAGTCCAAAATATAGGTTTAAATTATTGTTTTGGAGAATGTTGTGCCTGTAGTATGTAGGTATATCTTAGTTATCCTTTAATAATTAAACATCAAACTGCACCAGGTCGATGATAAGCCATCTGTATTAGATATTATAAAGCAACGACGTCGATCCTCAATTAGAAATCTGATGACTAAGGAACCAATTCAAAATGAATCATTCCTTGGTGTAATTTTAAAGCCAGTGATTAAGGATGCTAAAGAGCTAGCGGCGCCCCAGCAAGCTAAACAATTGACAAAGGTAACACAATCTTTCGAGCAAGATTTTTCTTCTGAATATGTCTCTCTATCTCTTTTATATACAATTTTTGACTAAACAAAATTTTCACGATTTCGGTAACCTTTTTGGGTTATTCTGCCATCACATTAAAGTTCAATTGAAGGTATCAAACTCGATAGCTCTATCTGCCTCTCTGTCTGTCTCTTTTTCCATGTCTCTCTCTTTATCTGAGACTCTCATTTTCTCAGTCTTTTTCTGTACCTCTCGCTGTCCTTATATATGCCTCTATGCTATTTACTTGCTGTACAAATTATACATCCATATAATATCCTTAATATCCTATATACCCAATCCACATATACAAAACAAAAAAGGCAAATGCATCGGAACAGTTCTCCCCCACAAAGCCCATGAAGGCACAAGTGTCTGAGTTGGTAAAACCCGAACCATTGGCCACTCTTGTCGATGACTATGAGCGTCCCACTTTAGAGAAATATGAACCAGTCGAAATTGATAAATCCATAAAAGAGAAATCCACACCTGCCATTATTATACCGGATATAAAGCCACAAGAAGGGCCAACTGAAAAAGCTCAGGTAATAACTCTTAAGTTCGTAAAATAACAATTGAATGCTTCTTACACTCACTCTAACGAACCGTACGAGCTATTGTCCGAAAGAGAGTTAACACTATATAAACTGTCATTGAAAGAGCGAAACGGAGAATAGCGAATAATAAATCAACAGATGTCAGAAAAAGTTGAGAGAAATAAACTTTCAACTGATAATTTACGATCTGCTTATCTTTGATTAGAATATTACTTATTCCCAAAATCGTTCAAGTAAGTCTTATACAAATATATAAGAAAAACTATACCAGTTTATAAAAATGACAGCATATTATACTACAAAGAATAATAATACAATAAATAGCACCTTCTTAATTAAACTAGAAAGTATACATAGGGTTTCATAACACTATGAAAGGTTATTTATATACAATCCATCTTATATTTATATATAAATAAATGTTTATATATTTAATGCTTTGGCGGAATATATACATTTTTTGTGTCAAAAATATATGTACTCACATATGTATGTATGTACATATATATGCAACATTTTGTGATAAAACTGTCTTTGATGTCTGTCTGTCTGTAGTTGTCTCTCTAACTAAGCGGTTCCGTTTAAGACTTGTCATCACTTTTGTTTTATTAAATTTCAGTTTATATTTACCATTAAATTAAAAATACCAACTATATTTATTATAATATATATATGACATCGTAATATTTATTTAAAATATATAATAATCATGCCAGCATTTAATTACACAATAACGGTGGGTATAAATAATTCCAGACAATTACTTACACTTTTTCTAACATAATTAGAAGCTTGTTATCCAATAGTTTATATATTCTATATTATGAATATTTTGAGTGAAATCAAATTTGAATTCAAATACTTAACAATTTAATATTGTGTATTCTATTTTGTAAAAATTTTTAGCTTATACAAAACACCTTGAATAATCGGTATTTTTAGATAGTTTCTAATAAAATTTTCTCGTTCATATTTTTTTTTTATATATATATTTTTTTCTAAAAGGACGAAAAACCAAAAACTCCGAGAATGCAACCCCCGGCACCGGGTGAGCCTCCAAAGATCGAGGTAATAAGGGAGAAGCGACCATCGCTGGCACCTGAGCCGCCAAGTCGTCGCGGCTCTCTAATACCCCCAGCGGATATGGGACGACGACCTTCATTGATCATTAACGACGAGGTAAGGAAGATTTATAACTTATTTTTCTCTAGAGGAATTGGATTGTTAGTCATCTTTATGAATAAAGGATTTTTCTGAAAATCCGAATAATTCTTAATGCTGAACCAAAGATACCTATACTTACATTATACTCACAATTAATAAATTTCATTAAATTAAATTAGGTTAAAAAATTAAAAAAAAAAAACTGTAAGATTTTTTTAATATTACATAAATATAAGTTTAATTTTGAGCACAAAGTGCGACAAACATTTGAAATAGTAAATGAGTACGTCACCAGATTTGTATGCGCTTGCAGGGTATTCGAGTTTTGGTCAGAATTTCCTTTATTATTTCTAAAGTATATATATTAAAGTGACTGAATATTGGCTTGGCTAATTAACTGTGCTAATCTATCTATCTCTAAGTGCTTTTATTAGTAATTTACTACAATGTAGCTAATTTCTATATATGGATTTACTTATGTTCCCTTTTATATATGTACCTACCATACCACCATGCAAAAATGTCCTAAACCCCTAAACAACAATATCAACCTACAATCAATAAACCAACAAATGCAATTTAACCATATATTACAACAAACCAACAAATGTTTGGTAAAACACACCAATAAAACATCAAATAAAATAATTACTTCAACGTTATTACCCTTTTCGCATTCAACAACGAACATTTGTGTATCAAATACAACAATAAATAAAAAATATTCTACAACGTATTCCCTCTGCATTCCAAACAACCAACAAATCAAAAACTACAAATTCATTATAAATAACAAACCAAAAAAATTATTCTTAAAATGCACCACAACAAATAAAAAATACTCCAACGCATACCCTTTTTGCATTCAACAACAACAACACTCAACAATCGTTTCCACTCTCCGTCAAATCCTTTCATCAAAATCAACAACAAACACAACCCAAAAAAAAAAAAAAAAAATCAGAAGAAACTCCGACCCGGCGAAGTAATGGATACGAGGGTAAGAATTTTCAATATATGTTTGTTCAATTTACAATTATTGTAGCAAAACTATTTATTCTTTTAAAATTTCTACAATTTCTCATATAATATTCAACTAGTAGTGATTTATAGATACTGTAGATACTTGGTGTATAAATAGAATATTATATATGTAGGATATCCCTATTTTGTCCATATTTAGGTTTCAAAATTTTGCTACTTTAACATAAGTAGAAACTTGCTATAAATAGTATTTGTTTTTCAAGAAAATTATTATTTTTAATTGAAAACTATTATTTTAATCGCAGCAACGTACATTAAAAATTAAAAAAAGTATGCCCTCCTGCTGTGCCTAGATAAAGCCAGCATATTTATTATTATTTTTAAAAGTACAGTAAAATGTTGCCCAATGAAAAACTCAGAAAACATGAATTTTTATGAATGCAACGCGATGGCTCACTGTTGTTCCTGAAATATGCAAACATATTCATATTTTTTCAACGTTTGGCCTTCGTAAATTTTTTTTTTATATATATGTATTTTTATATACATATATACACTATGATATTTATTTATAAAATACGATGGGGGCTACATACATATACATGCAACCTTCATGGCCTTGTCGTATAAATGTATACATATGTGAATCATATATCAGTTGTTTCTAGTTGCTAGGGTTTATGTTTATTATTCAAATATATTAGTGCAAGTGAACTGACAACATCTCTAGTTCAACCTTTATTTCGGTATTTCGGTTGGATAAGCAATCTATAAGTTATTAAAACATAAATATTAAAATCTAATTTTATTTTAAAGGGAACGTTAGAAAAGTAAAGTAAAAATTAATACATATTTCTAAAAAATGATTATATAAAAATTAAGAAAAACAATCAAGAACACTTCTACACTTACATCATTTAGTTGCTTTAGTATTGTGTACCTAACGTGGATCAGCAAGCATTATAATACTATTCAAATCATATTACAGTTATTGAGGCCAGGAGAGGTCGGTGAAGGACAGGTGAGAGAGATTTTCGCTGCGCATTAAATTACACACTTACTTAGTTTTTGTGTTTTTTTATTAGCATTCAAATGTATCATCTGAAGATTTCAAAGCATACCTAAAAAAATATTATCCTACTCTTTGAATCAAAACTCATTCAAAGACTTAAACTATTCCCTCGCATTTTTCACACAGAGCCAGAAGTTTCATATATTTAATATTAAAGTTAATAAAAAGTTAACTCTATTTTATCTAATTGCATCCAATATATTTCTAGAAGTAGTCGTTGTTCCAAGTTCAGTTAATTTTCAGTATTGTTAGTTAGTCAGTTGTTTATTTTTTTTTTATATTTCCCACTAAGAGAAATATGTACCTACAACATAACAATAAATCATAAGCCAAATTATGAAAAACATGTGTTAAGCTGAGCTTAGCTGATCTTTTTTTATTTATTTTTAAATAAATTTTATTTATTGTAAAAATTTTAACCGTAAACAGATCTTTAATCTGACTTCTTTCCCAATTTTTATATATTTTTGGAATGATGAATAGCTAAAGCAACCACGACCTGGCGAAATGGGGGACACTAAACAGGTCTCGAAAAATAAATGGTCAAGTTTGATCGATAATTTTGTAATATACTATTTACTATGTGTGTTCGTTTGCCTTTATAATTATATATTATTCAAATTTGAATGGAAGTTATTATTGTGTATAGTTAGGACATACATATGTATGTAAAATTCAAAAGTGTGATCTCTTTGTAAATATTCATATATTTTCCAAATATTTATAAGCTCAAAATCATTGAAATTTTAGTACAAAATGTACATAAAGTAAATGGTTAATATTTTGTATTAGTTATTTTTAACAACTCAGAGTTCAAAAAAATAATATATACCTACCTTTAACTACAAAATTGTAACAAGGAAGAAGGATGTAAGCCTTTTTAAACTTCTATGAGTATATGGCTTATATTCCCAATTATATTATATAATTTATTCGTCAGTTTCGTGTTTGTAAAAATAACTTCAAGAAAAATAAAATATTGGGGGGATTGTAAGGCAATGGAGAAGAACTATTTTTATTGAAGGCACTACACTTGATTGAAGGGAATCATCTACTATAATAATTTTGAGTGTTTCTTGGGATTATTTCGAGGCTTTAAAATTTGAGGACTTAGGGAATACATTTTAAAGTTACAGTTATGCTTTTTCTATGATTACTTATTAGGAAAATAGATAATTCCACTTACAGTGGCGTCTTTATCACATCATTTTAATGTGTGATACAAATTCAAATACAACAAAATATTAAATTTTTGGTGCCCAGTTACCATTAGAATCTCAACACATCAACTTTATGGTAAAAATCAATCATATCATTATATTAAAAATAATCAGTTAGGTACTAATTTGTTTGTTTAAGTAATAATATTTAAGAGTAAATAATTTATATAATGTGCATTCTGTATTTATAGTTAACCATAAAAAGTAAAAGTAGTTTGTGTCTTGGTATTTTGAAAGTTTCTTGTATACCTTAAATCCTGCCACTGTCCACGGAATGCTTTTTTTAATTTTTTGTAAAGATTTACTCGTATATATTACAAAACATTAACCACACACATAAAATACTTAAATGTTATTCAAAGGAATAATGAAAATGTTCATTGCATTTTGCCAATTATATTAGGAGCTAAAGACTTGTACTTTCCGTGACACTTATACTTTTCGTCATCAGTCGCACTCTGTAAAATCTTGCTGAAAGTATACATAGTAATAATTATTTTATTTGCACTTTTCTTATTTCGATAAAAAAAAAATCGGAGCACGTTTTAATACATATTATTGGAAAGTTCCCGGAAAATATAAAAGACATCTTGAATGTTATATCCGGGCATTGACAACATTTTAACTATTTATTGTATAACCTTTATCCCTTATCCTTTTTGTTTATATTTTATTTTCTGTGACAACCATCCGTCTACGTTCGTGTCCAATGTTCTGTATGTGATGTTTGGTCAATAATAGCGACGAAGACCTTCGATTGATGTTCGCCGTCCTAGTGTTCAAGATCTCGAAGATCTTATTAACAAACCATCGACACCATTACGCGATGTTGGTGATGGCGGTCCTCCATCAATTGTTGATGTCCAAGAGTCGTACTCGGTGGTGGAAGGTATGTTTCCATTTATAATTATATATCATATAGTTTCCAATATCTATTTATCAGTAATGAAAAGGAAACGAAAATAAATTTTTTTAAGTCAAAACTGATTCATTTTAAAATCTATACAAATCGTTTTGCTCGCAAATAACAGTTTGCCGATTATCTTTTAAGCTCTCAATAACCAAGAAAAAGTCAACCGAGAACCCTCAACCAAATATCAAATATGAAGAGAGACAATATTTTATTTGCGAGCAGTGATTTATAAACACTTTAACATTAAAGTTATATACAAAGATATTCATTGTTTAAACCCATTTAATGATAATTAAACTATTAATTATTAATTAATTAACTTGACTAACTTATTTGTAAATGTTAACAATAATTGTTTTTTGTAGACTCGACTGCTTATCTTACGGTCGGCGTCGAAGGTTGCCCAGCGCCCACATTTAAGTTCTACAAGGGCGTTAGTGAGATCCTTGAGGGCGGTCGTTATAAATTCCTTACCGATGGTCAAACAAACACAATTACATTGTGTATGCGTAAGTGTAAGCCCAATGACGAAAGTAAATACAAAGTTGTTGTATCGAACATACATGGTGAGGACTCGGCGGAGATGCAATTATATGTCTCCGATTCAAGCGGCATGGACTTCCGTGCCATGCTCAAAAAAAGACGTTATCAAAAATGGGACAAAGATGAACAGGATCCCAATTGGGGTGATCTGAAGGAAACGGAAAAACCGTTGCCGGCCCTTAAAAAAGTTGAAAGGGTAAGGAGGAGAAGAGATTCTTGCTAAAAATGATGAGAATTATGGAATTCTCTATCTTATCTTGACACTGATTCAGTGTATTTAAATAATTTAATTTGAGACCAGATATATGTATATACATATATATATATATATTATATATATATATATACTTATTATTATTTATATATATATATATGTACATATATATACTTATAGACTTTAAACTGAATCTAATTGTCAACTGAAACTTTTTACCACAGCTTGAGTTTCTTTCATTTTACTAAGCTCTCCAGGAAACGCTATGATTAAATTTGCATCAGTGTTACAAAGTTTTAAGTAGAAAAATATATTTTAGGATTATAAAGGAAGTATATACATTTAGCAAAGCAAACAAATGTCATTTTAAAATATCTCAAATTCTAAAATATTTTTAATTTCATCGTTTTTTGATTTGTATCTTCAAAATCTTAAGACTCGTAAGTCAGTGTTTAGTAGTGAGGAGTGATGTTCGATATTCATCGCTGTAAAGATGTAGCAGTGGCCTTAAACTTGAAGATGATTTTCTTATTATTCTTTAAAATGTTTACAAAAGAGTTACTTTTCCATTTGTGAAAAGTCGCCACATATGTATGGAGATTATTTACGGTTATCATAACTGCAAATATTTAGCCCCCAGGATCACGTAGACCATCTTTAGCCGAACTGATCCCCGATTGGCCGACACTACATCCATTTCGGAGAGAGGAGGTGCGCTCTTTCTTTATTTTAAATTCTAAGTATCTAAAAAAAAAAATTAATAGTTGGTATTACTCGATTTGTATTTTCAGTGCTGAAAGCGATGATATTATTGTTTTTTGCTGATTTATTAATCAGTTTATTTTATTTACAAGTTTTTAATTTAATTATCAATTTCATCAGCTCAAGGATTTTCCGAGAAAAGTGACTAAAATATACACATTTTCTTCTTTTTATGTTGAATGAATATTGAAATTAGATTTTTTTGTAATTTTGTACCTAGGCTATTCACTTAAAAAATAATTTAAAAAATCGTAACACTACTTTTCTCCCTGTTCTATGCTGGATTTAACAACAATAGCATGTTTTATGTTTAAAAAATCTGTTAAAAAAATAGCATTTTTTAATTTATGGTTGACGTCATGGAAAGCTCTAGTAGATATTAAGATCAAGCATAAAACAAAGTCTTATTTACAAAGTTCGATATACGGTTAAGTTAAAATATATATATAATATATTATTGTATATACTATATATTAAAGTATCAGTTGGAAAATGCTTAAACATTCGCCGAAAAATGCTGTGTTCCACAAGTATTTTTACAATATTTTTAAAACAACTATATTTCTAATAATTTTGTAAGAATATTTGAACATAAAATGCTTGCTAATCGTATGTATGCCAAAATGCAAACAATGTTTTTTTTTTTTTTTTGATTTTGAAATCATATTAAGTATACAGCATAAAAAGCATGTACCACTTAAAAAAAACCATTAAAAATAATTCATAAAAATATATCTCTTACCAGTTATGTTCTTATAATTATTTATTTCAAAATTATATACATATATGTGAGAGATTTTATTTTGGATATTTATATTTACAAAAAAAAAATCGTATATCGAAATTTATATATATCTAAACTTTACCCATTTTTGACAACGTGTAATATGTGTGATGATGATGATGTGGCGGAGCCCAGAAGGTAGAGTCATTTCTTAGTCCTTTAATTGATCAGTTCGCTAAAGAGGGCAAGGACAAAAAGGTTGTGTTCGAAGCAAGATTCAGCAAACCGAACTGTAAGCCGAAGTGGCTTTTCCGCAAAGATGTAAGTAGCACCACAACAAGAACATCAAATTCTTAAACCCAAATTGTCATAATATTATAGGAAGTATTTACGGGCAGTAAATTTAAATTTAAACAAGAAAACGATACATATCAATTGATAATTACTACTCCGAAAGTTGAAGATACTGGCAAATATACCATAGAGATTGGTGGTGTTTCCAGTACGGCCTTTTTAAATGTCGAAGAGCCAGATCCATCGTATACTTTCACGAAACCTTTGAAAAAAAAACTCGAAGGATTTACGCAACATGAAACGACAATGGAATGTTCCGTTAGCAGTAGTATGGCCAATGTCCATTGGTTTAAAGATAATACCAAAATCGAATCGGATGATCCACGTTATCTAATCTCCAAAGATATTAATGGTAATCTAAAACTTATCATTAAGGATACGATACTTGAAGATTTGGGTCTATATCGTTGTCAGTTGGATAAGCAGCCCGATAAGACTGAGTGTTCTCTCAAGGTTATCGAGTATCCGTACAAATTTGTCAAAGTTCTTAAGTCACAACAATGCATTGAAAAGGATACGGTGACTCTCGCCTGCGAGATTGATGATGCTCGGGGTGAAGTCCAATGGTTCCGCAATAATGAAGAAATCAAACCCGATAAACGTTTTCAAGTTGTTAAAGATGGCCGAAAACGCAAGCTAGTGATTAAAGATTGTAAGGTCACGGATGCCGGTCAGTTTAAATGTACAACAAATGCGGATAAAACAGAAGCTGAAATAATTATCAACTGTAAGGCCAATCCTACTTCCATTTGTATTATTTTATATTTTTGTATTAAAATTTCCATATAGATCAAAATCGCTTTAATAAAAAACTTAAGGATACCGATGCCGTTGAAAGGGAGAAGCTTGTTCTCGATATCGAACTTCAAGATCAAACAGCGCCCTGCGAATGGAAATTTAATGGCGAACCCATTGTACCAAGTGAACGCATTGAGATCAAGAACTTGGGAGGAGGAAAGCATCAGCTAATCTTCAAGAACCTGGATATGTCCGATGAGGGTGAAATTACCTGTGAATCTGGACAGCTTAGTTCAAAGTGTAATATTACAGTGCGCAAGGGCGAAAGTAGGCCAAATATTGATTGTCCTGATGAATTTGCTGGACCTATTAGTTCACCTGTCGTTTTAGAAGTACCATTTAAAGGTAAGTAAGAATTTAAATCTACTTTTAAGTTGGGAAATTTGGAGATCGAGTGGGAATGGTTGACGACGGCGAAATAGCGATGAATGTCCACGATAAACACTAGAAGGTAAAAAAAGGAAAGGTCCAGTGTTGCCAAATCAACTTTTTTCCGTAATTTTCAGCTTTTTTTTAGAGTCGAGAAAAGCCCAAAAATGTTTCTAGCCCTTCCAAGGTTCGAACCCGCGACTCAGTGCAACCTACATTCTACGCAGCCTACTTTTGTAACGGGTTAGGGCCCGCCTTAAAATTTCAACCTTATTGCTAATATCTCTCACATCTATAATCCGATTATACTTAAATTTTAAGAACAAAAATTTTCCGCATTAAACTTTTTATTTCATATCATTTTTTCCTTAACCGAAATTCAAAGGATTATTTTAGGATTTTTAGGAATTTGGGAGACCGGAAGTGGACGTGGCCAAATTCTAAAACAAACTTTATCTGCGTCCAATAGATAGAAATGTTGATTACCAAATTTGGTAGCACTTGTCTCTAGTCTCTGAAATCTGATGTTTCATACGGACAGACGGACACGTCTAAGTCGACTCGGCTGGCTATACTGATCCAGACCACAAAGTTTATGGGGTCGAAACTGCCTCCTTCTGCCTGTAAAATACATTCACGGATTGCACGAAGTTTTAATACCCTTGAACCCTATGGGTACCAGGTATAATAAGATGTTGTGCGTTTTGTTCAGGATTTTTTTCTTAGGTTTAATTTTAAAATTTATATGAAAATCTTTGCGCTTTTTTTTGGCAAAAAATATATTTTTTTTTTACTCTTGTCCCGCCAAAAACAGCTTTGTTTTTCATAACAAAAGTTGGCAACACTGGTAAGGTCTCATTCCAATACAAGAAAGTTAGGAGAAATAACGAATTTTGAATTTACTTTGTTGTATAACTAATTAGGTTCATAAATATTTTCCTATATTTTTACACACATTCCTTTAGTATCCGGTACAAAGCAAACCCCTGTGGAAGCAAAATTATTCAAGGATGGCAAGCCCTTGCCTGTCAAAGATGTAGAGGTCGCAGTTACCGATGACAAGGTGACATTTAAGATAAAGAAACCATCCCGAGATTTATCCGGACCATATCAGATTAAAATATCCAACGGTCAAGGTGAAGATACCAAGGATGTTCAAGTGATATGTCAAGATGTGCCACAACCCCCGAATGACATTGATATCACGGATATATATCAGACATCGTGCGTGGTTAACTTTAAACCGCCATCTGATGATGGCGGCTCTCCCCTTATTAAATACTTGATTGAACGACAAGATTTGAGCAAGAAACAAGGCTGGGAGCCAGTCGCTGAGGTTAAACCTAACGAAAAATGTAGCAAATTGATCGATGACTTGATACCGAAGAAGCAGTACAGATTCCGGATTCGTGCTGTCAACAGTATTGGTCCCTCAGATCCGGCAACCTTTAAGAATACAATCCTAGCTAAGGATCCATGGGATGAGCCTGGTAAGCCCAAGGAAGTGGATCTTACTGACTGGGACAAGGATCATGCCGATCTGAAGTGGGAAGCACCAGATAGTGATGGTGGTGATCCGATCACATCTTATGTTGTGGAATACAAAGAAAAGTTCTCCAATGACTGGGTTACAGGGAAAGAAGTTGATGGCGATGCTAGAGCCGCCACAGTTGATGGCCTTAAAGAAGGCCAGCAGTACGAATTCCGAGTCCGTGCTGTTAACCGAGCAGGACCAGGTGAACCCAGTGACAAGACCAAATCCATTATTGCCAAATGTCGTTTTGTCAAACCCTTCCTTGTGGGCGATGGCCTCAAGAATATAACGGTGAAAAAGGGCCAAACCATACGTTACGATATAAAGTATGATGGTGAACCAGAACCAAAAGCAAACTGGGTAAAAAATTCTGAAAGCTTAAAATTCGATAACCAACGCATTTGTCTCGAACAATTAGAGAGAAACTCATCGATAACTATAAAAAAATCTGTGAGGAAGGATACAGGAACATACAAATTGATATTATCTAATAGTTCCGGCACCATAGAGTCTGAAGCCCAAGTTGTGGTCCTCGATCGACCCTATGCTCCGGGTGGACCCTTTGAGCCTGAAGAGGTTCGTGCTAATCACATCAAGATGAAGTGGAGACGTCCTGAGGATGATGGTGGTTGTAACATCACAGGCTATGCTTTGGAGCGGATGGATGAGGAGACGGGTCGTTGGATACCCGCGGGAGAAGTTGGTCCTGATGAGACTTCCTTTGACTTTAAGGGATTAACCCCGAATAAGAAGTACAAATTTCGTGTCAAAGCGATTAACAAAGAAGGAGAATCAGAGCCTCTAGAAACCACCGATGCCATTATGGCCAAGAATCCCTATGATCCACCAAGTCCTCCCAGTCAACCCGATATCGATGATTACGATAACAAGAGTGTCCAGCTTAAGTGGAAGAGACCACCATCGGATGGCGGTCGTCCAATAACTCATTATGTCATTGAAATCAAAGATAAATTCTCACCTACCTGGAGTGAGGTCGCCAAGACGGAGGATCCTACTCCAGAGTGTTCGGTCGAAGGATTAAAGGAAAAGATGATCTATCAATTCCGTGTGAGAGCCGTGAACAAGGCTGGAGCTTCGGAACCATCCCAACCCACTGATAATCACCTTTGCAAGCACAGAAATCGTAAGTTTTTCCTTAAATTTTACTTACATTTGGCTGTCATCTTTTGGCTTAATATTTTTAAAACATGCAACTTGCAAACTGCTCTTTTGGAGTTTATTTTTTAACAAATTTGTCAGCTTTCAGAGACGTTGTACGCATAGATTTTTAATAGTCTTTTATTATGAGAAATCAATTTAATTAAACTATAGAGAAATTATGGCTTTTTTAAGTAGTTATATAAATATAATGCTATGCATGTACTTATGATTATTAATTTTGTATCAACGCAAATTAGTTGGGATTTCACTTTTAGCAGAAAACCGCACCGCTTTTCCTGTGTATGTATTACATCATCTAAAATATTTTTATTAATATTCTTAAAAGTAACATAGAGCATTTTGTTAATTTATTAAAATTTACATTTAAACCTTTTATAGTCAAACCTTTGATTGATCGTACGACCTTTAAACGAGTTACTATAAAGAGTGGCCGCACCCATAAATGGTCGGTTGATGTCGCCGGTGAACCTAGTCCCGAACTCCATTGGAGTTGGCGGGATGATGTTCCATTAACTAATGGAGATCGTATCAAGATTGAAAATGTAGACTATCATACCGATTTTGTAATCACAAATGTATTGCGTAAGGATAGTGGATTTTATACCTTAAAAGCAGAAAATCGTAATGGAATTGATCGTGAGACAATTGAATTAATTGTTTTGGGAAAACCCAGTTCACCGAAGGGACCTCTTGCCGTCTCTGACGTCACGTCAACGGGTTGCAAGTTGCAATGGAAGAAGCCCGAAGATGACGGTGGTGTACCCATCAAGGAGTACGTTGTAGAGAAAATGGACACCGCGACTGGCAAGTGGGTAAGAGTTGGACGCTCTCCCGGTGAAAAGGAACCACCCAGCTTCGATGTAACTGGTTTAAGTCCTGGCTCGGAGTATATGTTCCGCGTTTCCGCCGTCAACGAAGAAGGTGAATCCGAACCATTGACCACTTTGGTCGGTGTCGTCGCCAAAGATCCCTTCGATGAGCCCAATAAGCCGGGTACTCCCGAGGTCACTGATTATGATAATCAAAGTGTTAACTTAAAGTGGACAGCGCCAAAGAATGATGGCGGTGCCCCAATACAGAAATATATTATTGAAAAGAAGGACAAGAATCGATCAGATTGGGAGAAGGCTTTGGAAATACCCGGAGATCAGCTGGAAGCAACAGTTGCCGGGCTTCAAGAATACGGAGAATATCAGTTCCGTGTTATAGCTGTTAACAAGGCAGGTCCATCGCCTCCATCTGATGCAAGTGTTCCTCAGATTGTAAAGTACAAGAAACGTAAGTTACTTTTGCAAGAAATTTAACGACCAATCAGGCTTTTTCAGGTTTCACACCGAAGCGAATTTTATAACATTTTCGTATAACCCTTTAACATAGTCAAATTTCTCTTCTTAATTTGACGATTTGCCATTGAATTATAGCTTTGGTCCCTCTTAAAAAAACATTAGCATTGCTTGAGTTTTACTCTCTGTTCGAACTTTAGCAAGCTGTAGTTTCCTATGCATAAAGTCTAAGGTACAAGCATTCGCAGGCACAAATAAAGAATTTAAAAAATGTTTACTTCCAGTCATGAATACATGACGTTTCGTAAATTTTCTAAACCGTTCTATTTTACATTAATTAGAACTGTTTGGTTCAACAATAGTAAGGATACTTTAATGTGATTATTTTAAATGAATCCCTGCATATATCTTTAGTTTTATGTACGGTGACAACCCTTAAATTGCTCCTATCATTTACGACTTATTCGTTCAGAAACTAGAACATAGCCGACAGATTTTTATAAGCGTCAATTCAAATCAATTATGCGACAAGAAACTAAAATTATTTTGGTATGCCAAAGTTTGTATACCTTTTTCAGTTTGCAATTAGATCAATAATTAGATTATAACACCCTGCAAGGGTAGAAAAATCTTTTTGACATCTTAAAGAATAAAATACATATATAATTTGAATTTACCTTATCTTAAAGCTTCGCTCGGAATTTAACAGAGAGGTATCTATATAAAGATTCAGTCAGGATTTATCGGAAGTGAAAACTGAGCTGGCCCTGACTATGTATAGGCCGATGTGCTCAATTTTTACTTAATATCCTTTTTTCTGTTCATGCTAGAAATAAACAGCGAGTTCTGTTTGCTTTTCCTGCCCTTGCTCGAATGACTTGACTTTCTACTTTCTGCTTACCTTTTCTTTGTACCTGTCACATTCTTGTACCTCTCTAGTCATCTCCATCCTACAAGGGTCTAGCGCCTTACGAACAGACCTTACTTGGCAATAGTCTGTCTCTGTTACCATGGCTTACACATATACATTGCAAACCTAACAAGACCGGTAACATTTCCTTTTTTCTTTCACCTTTCACGGAATATTCCGCTTGACAACACAACATTTACAAAGCACAAATAGAGGAGGCCCCCGTTGTTTTCACTGCGACATATACTTATAAAAAATTGTTCTCCGACAAAAAATCTAAATCTTAAACTAAAATAACTATAATAAATATAATAATAATTATCTTTTTAAGAATGTAATCCAATATTTCTATTTTACGTTGTATGTCTAAGAAACCTAACCAAAAAGTTATATATGTGTATTTTTTTAGTGAAACCTCGTATTGATCGAACAAACCTTAAACCTTTGCTAATCCGTGCTGGCAAGCCCATTAAGTACGATGTTAATGTTCGCGGCGAACCTCCACCGACAATAATTTGGTATCAAAATGATGCAGAGCTTAAGCCTGAAGAATTACCTAGTAATAGCGAGATCAAAAACATCCCATATAATACAAAGATATCCATTATTGATACAGTTCGCAAGAATACGGGAATTTATAAAGTAAAAGCTGTTAACGAACACGGTGAGGATGAGGCTACTGTTGAAGTTAATGTCCTAGCTCCGCCTGGTAAACCAAAGGGTCCCTTAGAGGTCAAGGATGTGACCAAAGACAGCTGTAAATTGAAATGGAAAAAGCCCGAAGATGATGGTGGCAAGCCCATAACAGCCTACCAAGTTGAAAAGTTTGACACAAAACAGGGTCGATGGGTTCCTGTCGGTCGTACCTCTGGCAATGATACCGAATTTGATGTCAAGGGCCTTCAAGAGGGTCATGAGTATCAGTTCCGGGTCAAGGCCATCAATGAGGAAGGCGAATCGGAACCCTTAGACACTGATGGCAAAATTATAGCCAAAAATCCGTACGATGCTGCCAGCAAGCCAGGTACACCTAAGATCGAAGATTACAACCAGCATATGGTTAACCTTAAGTGGGAAGCCCCCAAGGATGATGGAGGAGCTCCCATTACCGGTTATATCATTGAAAAGAAAGATAAGTTCTCACCTGTTTGGGATGAAGTGCTCACAACAAATGTAAGTAATATATTTTTTCAGTTAAAAGTGATAGAAAAGATTTAATTTAAAATAATATCCAAAAACAAAATTGGAAGTCTCTCCAAATAAGACTAAGTTAATAAATTTAAATAATTTTGTTTGATAATAATTTAAAAAAAAAAAAATTTTATCCTAATATAAATTGTTGAATATATTCTTCAAGACATCCGCACCAGAAGCAATCGTTGACGGCCTAATTGAAGGCAATTTATACCAATTCCGTGTGCGGGCATTGAATAAAGCCGGTCCCAGTGAAGCTAGTGATGCCACTGAACCTCACTTGGCTAAACACAGAAATCGTAAGATCGTATTTAATTTACGCGTAAGCCTTAGAGAGAAACACAAACTGCGATCATTTAAAAATATTAAGCCAATATGCTTTTTTCATTTTCTCTCTCTCTTAATTTGATAATATATTATTCGATTCTCAATATTTGTTTCATTGTTTGCTTTAGTTAAACCATCAATAAACCGTGAAAAGATGAAGCCAATCAAGGTAAGGGCTGGCCAAACGGTTAAGTTCGATGTGGATGTTAAGGGTGAACCAGCTCCTGCTCTGACTTGGTTTATGAAAGAAAGGGAACTTTCTCCAACGGGACAAGTCAGACTAGAGAACGAAGACTACAATACAAAGCTCACCATTCTCGATACAACGCGCAAAGAAAGTGGAGAGTATAGGCTGCGAGCTGAAAATATCAATGGTGTCGATGAAGCTGTCGTTGAAGTAATTATCCTTGATAAGCCATCGAAGCCCGAAGGTCCTTTGGAAGTCTCGGATGTTCACAAAGAAGGATGCAAACTGAAATGGAAGAAACCTAAGGATGATGGTGGCGTCCCAATTACCGGTTATGTTATAGAAAAAATGGATACAGCAACGGGTAAATGGGTTCCAGCGGGTTCTGTTGATCCCGAAAAGACTAATATTGATATCAAGGGTCTGGATCCCAATCATCGCTATCAGTTCCGAGTTAAGGCTATAAACGAGGAAGGTGAATCGGAACCATTGGAAACAGATTCAGCTATTACTGCTAAAAATCCATTTGATGTCTCAGCGCCACCTGGTCTCCCCGAGCTCGAAGATTGGGATGAGCATCATGTCAAATTGAAATGGGAACCACCAATTCGTGATGGTGGCTCTCCCATTACCAGTTATGTCGTCGAAATTATGGATAAGGACTCAGGAGAATTTGTAAAGGCGATAGAGACAGAGGGTCCAATTTGCAAGGGCGTGGTTAAGAAACTGGAAGAAGGTCAGCAGTACAAGTTTAGAGTTCGCGCTATTAATAAGGCCGGGCCATCGGATCCATCCGAGCAAAGTAATTGGCATACAGCCAAGCCACGTTACCGTAAGTTATCGCAATTAATATTTACGTTGTTTTATTTCTTATTTATCAAAGCTCTCTAAAATAACAGTTGATTTTCTTTGCACATCTTTTGAGAGCGTTCCAATGAGAAATCGCTCAACGCAAAACGAAGCAGGGGTCTATTCTGTCAACTGTTATTTAAAAGCTCTTGTCTAATTATTATTATTATCTAATGACATACAAATTTAAATATTTCATTTAGTGAAGCCCCACATTGACCGAACCAATCTGAAACCAGTAATTGTTAAAGCTGGCCTATCTATAAGCTTGGATATCAACATAAAGGGAGAGCCAGCTCCCAAAGTGGAATGGTTATTTAACAACTTATCACTCGTGAGCAGTGAGGATGGCATAAAAATAGATAATATTGATTACAATACCAAGTTTTTTGTGATGCGTGCTCAACGCTCGCAAAGTGGAAAGTACACAATTAAAGCAACGAACGAAGTTGGTGAAGATGTCGCCGAACTGGAGGTTAGTGTTTTGGGAAAACCCGGTAAGCCAAAAGGTCCCTTACAAGTCAACGATATTACAAAGCACAGCTGTAAGCTTAAGTGGGAGAAACCCGAAGATGACGGTGGAACTCCAATAGATTATTATGAAATCGAAAAGCTTGATCCGCATACGGGCCAATGGTTACCATGTGGAAAGAGTACCGAACCTGAAGCAAAGGTTATAGGCCTTCACGAAGGAAAACCTTATAAGTTCCGAGTGAGAGCTGTCAACAAGGAAGGTGAATCGGAGGATTTGGAAACGGAGAAACCAATTATTGCCAAGAATCCGTTCGATGAACCTGATAAGCCTGGTCGTCCCGAACCCACAAATTGGGATAAGGACTTTGTTGACTTGGCGTGGGATCCTCCGAAAAGCGATGGTGGAGCACCCATCCAAAAATATATCATACAAATGAGGGATAAATCGGGAAGGGCATGGGTGGACGCTGCCACAGTTCCAGGTGATAAGGGAAAGGGCACAGTTACTTCCGGCATCGAAGATGGACATGAATATGAGTTCCGCATCGTTGCAGTAAACAAGGCAGGCCCGAGTGATCCCAGTGATATTTCCAAAACCGTAATAGCTAAGCCACGTTTCTTAAAACCCCACATCGATCGTAAGAATCTGCAAAAGAAGATCATGCGCAGCGGTCAAATGCTTCATATGGATGCCGCTGTTAAAGCAGAACCACCAGCTAAAATTGTGTGGACTTACAATGGCGCAGAAATAAAATCATCCGACCACATCAAAATTGATAATGAAGATTACAAGACCACATTCATAATGCCAAAGGTGAAGCGAGCCGATCGTGGAACCTACATCGTTACTGCGAAAAATGATTCCGGTTCTGATACCGTGGAAATTGAACTGGAGGTTCTATGCAAACCTAGCAAACCCAAAGGTCCGTTGGCTGTGTCCGATGTGACTGCGGAGAGTGTTCACCTTAAATGGGAGAAGCCCGAAGATGATGGTGGTGAACCAATTGAACAATATGTTGTGGAACGCATGGATACGGAAACAGGACGATGGGTACCAGTTCTAACCACTAAGATCCCAGAGGCCGATGTCCCTGGGCTCACCGAAGGCAAAGAGTATCTGTTTCGTGTTAAGGCTGTCAATGCTGAAGGCGAATCGGAGCCTTTGGTTACGGATATTCCTATCAAGGCCAAGAATCCATTTGATGCCGCTGAAACCCCCGGAAAGCCACAAATTATCGATTGGTCAGCGAATCATTGTGATCTTAAATGGCGAGCACCCGAAGATGATGGTGGTGCACCCATCACCGGTTATATTGTGGAAAAGAAGGATCCAAATACAGGAAAATGGCAAAAGGCTCTAGAAACTAATAACCCAGATTGTAAAGCTCGTGTTAATGATTTAATTGAAGGAAATAAATATCAATTCCGCGTTAAGGCCATCAACAAAGCCGGTCAAAGTAAGCCTTCTGAACCTTCCGACCAAATCACTGCCAAGGATCGATTTGCACCACCTAAAATTGATAGAACCAATATTAAAGACATTACCATTAAGGCAGGCCAGCACGTTCGTTATGATATCAAAGTGTCTGGAGAACCACCGGCCACCAAAGTTTGGCTCCACAACAAGGCGCGATTGGAGAACGATGATAGTGACTATAATATTGACATGGAATCCTATCGCACCAAGTTGACGATTCCATTTTCAAAACGTTTTCACTCCGGCAAATATACACTTAAAGCTGAGAATGAATCGGGTCGTGATGAGGCTTCATTTGAGGTTATTGTCTTGGACAAACCCGGTGCCCCTGAAGGTCCATTACGTGTTACCGATATCCATAAGGAGGGTTGCAAGCTAAAATGGAACGCTCCGCTGGATGATGGTGGCTTGCCAATCGAACACTACATCGTTGAAAAACTAGATGTGGAGACGGGACGTTGGCAACCATCAGGTCGCTATAAAGAGCCATTTGCCGAGCTTAACAATTTGGAGCCGGGACATGAATATAAATTCAGAGTTATAGCAGTGAATACTGAAGGTGAATCAGAACCACTAATTGGTGAACAATCCATTATTGCCAAGAATCCATTCGATGAGCCTGGTAAGCCAGGGACTCCGGAAGCAACAGATTGGGATAAAGATCATGTGGATTTGGTATGGCGCCCACCACTCAACGACGGTGGCTCGCCCGTTACCGCGTACATCGTTGAAAAACGCGAAAAAGGTAGCGATAAGTGGATAAAGGGAGCTGAAGTCTCAGCTCCATCGTTTGGCGAAGAGTGCAAGGCATCGGTGCCCAATCTTAATGAGAACTGTGAATACGAATTCCGTATTAAAGCAGTAAATGCTGCAGGACCTGGAGAACCCTCTGATGCTAGCAAGACTGTTATTACAAAGCCCAGAAAATGTAAGTTTTTTCTTTATTTTTATTTATTCTTTGTAGTGATTTATGTTAGTGATTTATAATTTTAATCAGAAGTTAGCAACGCAGTGAGTTTCATTCAGATATCTCAAAAATTCGGACTGGGATGATGATCAAGAATTTATATAGTTTATGTGGTCGGAGATGCTTTCTTCGCTGCGTTGCGAACTTGTAAAATGTAAAACGCATTGATAAATGTAATGCAAATGTACATAACCTCGTTACTTTTTTAAAATGACCGAGATGGGTATACAAACATCTGCTTATCGAAGTTACCTTCCGTTCTAGTTTTTTTTAAGAAGACATTTCCGACCGTATAAAAGGTATATATCCTAAATCAGCATCAATAGTCGATTCGATTTAGCCATATCCGTCCGTCAGTCTGTAAATCTGTCTGTCCGTTTGTACGCAATCTAGTCTCTCAGTTTCATGTCCATGTCTTTCTTGATTTTTGACCCCTTTTCCAAATTGTCTCTAAGTTTTCAGCCATCCTAAAACTTAATTACTCCCCATTTGCAGCACCTGTAAAGCCTTTGACTCCGGTAATCATTCCCTTCTTGTTAGGAAACTCGACTTAATGGGTTTTCCTGTCGATCTTCTTAGGTGGATCTCAAGTTATCTGAACGGTTGCGTCCTGCAACAGATAACTTGTCCTTGTAACTTGTAACAACGTCCTCTTTAAAAACAACTTGTCGAATGTTCTCCTGGTGACCTCTGGTGTCCCGCAAGGGAGCCACCTGGGTCCCTTAATATTAACATTATTTATTAACGACTTGCCCAAAGTTTTGACTAACTCAAGAGTACTCATGTACGCTACAGGAACGGCGCTGCTAGTCGGATTTACAAACAGATCTTATTATTTATTAAACGGTGGTCGAAATAATTCGATGCCCCCTACGTCACGAGGAATTTATACACTTCGTTAGTTTTGTCCTATTTTAGAATATGGGTCTTGCGTTTGGAGTCCCCAGTGGGACGCCCACAGCAAATGCATTGAGTCAGTTCAAAAGAACTTTTTACTTTTCGCTCTTTGTGGCTTAAACAGGGATGCAAGCCGTAGGTTGCCATCTTATTTTAGTAGACTTCTCCTGGTGACTTCTCCGTAGTGACGTGGAAAGCACAGATTTTTTGGGGCAGAAGAATTTTCACGTACCATGTAGAACCACTAGATCCTCCTTGCCTTTAGTTGTGCACCATGGTAGAACCCCGTATGAAATGCATGAACCCTTTGAACTACTATGTGCTAATTATAATGATTTGTACAAAATTACCTCATCTGTAGGTAGCCTTCCTAAACTAAAATCATTAATCTTAACCCACTTAGTACACATGCAAGATAGCAATCGAGCTGCGCGCTATTAGTCTATATCGTGGAGGGTAGTTTCCTCGCATTCGTTTACCTACTGACCTATTTGACCAAGCCCACGACCGCCCCCGAAAATCATAAAATACGTTATATAAGCTATTTTCGTGATTTTCGGTTTAAAGTAAATATATAAAAGAAATATATACATTTGTGCGGACGTCCTCTTAAAATTTGAATAAAATCGGAGATAAACATGGAAGGGTTGAAAAATAAAGTTTCTGTGCATGCTTTTTCTTCATCTGTCTTGGCACAGCCAATGTGTGTTGCTCTACATGTCCCTAGCCACATTTGCTTTTTTGGGTGTTGTACAACATGTTCCTAGAATCATTTGTCATTTTCCTAGCTACATTTGTCATAATTTGTCAACATTTTCTTTTATCCATGTTTATGTGATATTTCACTTCAATGCTTTGGGTTCCGGGTATCTCACAGTCGGTCACACTCGACTGTAGCTTTCCTATTTTTTTTTTAATTTATTTAATATTATTATTCTGTTAAATTAAATTATTTTATATAGTGGCCCCCAAGATTGATCGCAAAAATATACGAACTTACAACATTAAGGCCGGAGAACCAATATTCTTGGATATAAAAATCAGTGGCGAACCCGCGCCTGATGTTACTTGGAATCAAAATAACAAGTCTGTTCAGGCCACATCAGTTAGTCATGTGGAGAATATTCCCTATAATACCAAGTTTGTGAATAATAATCCTGAACGTAAGGACACGGGACTCTATAAGATCACCGCACATAATCTTTATGGTCAGGATCAGGTGGAATTCCAAATCAATATTATTGGTAGGTCAAGACTTTCTTATTTTAAAAATAGAGTAATATATTAAGGATGTTATTTATATTGGGTTAGCTAAACCTGGCAAACCTGAAGGACCCTTAGAAGTATCCGACGTCCACAAGGATGGTTGTAAGCTGAAATGGAAGAAGCCAAAGGACGATGGTGGTGAACCTATAGAAAGCTATTTGGTTGAGAAATTCGATTCAGATACCGGTATTTGGCTTCCTGTGGGCAAGAGTGACTTACCTGAGTTCAATGTTGATGGCTTAGTGCCAGGACATGAGTACAAGTTCCGTGTCAAGGCCGTAAATAAGGAGGGAGAATCGGAGCCACTTGAAACCTTGGGATCGATTGTTGCTAAGGATCCATTTAGTAAGTCTTTAATACTGTTATTCTATCTAAATGAAGTCTGTAACTAAAATCCTTTTTTTAGCTACCCCAACACAGCCAGGACAACCAGAACCTACTGACTGGACTGCCAATAAGGTAGATCTGGCTTGGACAGAGCCAGTCAGTGATGGTGGATCACCAATTACTGGATATATCATTGAAGTCAAAGATAAGTACAGTCCACTTTGGGAGAAGGCCTTAGAAACCGATTCTCCAGCACCTATAGCAACTGTTCAAGGATTAATTGAGGGCAATGAATACCAATTCCGGGTAATTGCTTTAAACAAAGGTGGCCAATCAGAGCCTTCAGCTCCAAGCAAAAACTTTATAGCCAAGCCGCGATACCTTGCTCCGAAAATCGATCGAAGGAACCTTCGCGATATCACCATATCCTCCGGAACCGCTCTTAAATTAGATGCAAATATAACAGGAGAGCCCGCGCCCAAAGTCGAATGGAAATTCTCGAATTACCCTTTGTCATCTGGTAAAAATGTAACAATCGAAAGTCCTGATTATTATACAAAATTAGTAATACGACCAACGCAACGAAGTGATTCTGGTGAATACTTGGTCATTGCCACTAATAGTTCGGGTAAAGATAGTGTCCTTATCAATGTGGTCATTACTGATAAGCCAACACCACCCAACGGGCCACTTCAAATATCAGATGTCCATAAGGAGGGATGTCACTTGAAATGGAAACGGCCCAGCGATGATGGTGGTACTCCCATTGAGTACTTCCAAGTGGATAAGTTGGATCCGGAAACGGGATGTTGGATTCCCTGCTGCCGATCCAATGAACCTCAAGTGAACGTTACGGGGTTAGCTGCCGGAAATGAATACAAGTTCCGTGTCTCAGCTGTCAATGCTGAAGGTGAGTCCCAACCCTTAATTGGAGACGAGACAATTATTGCCAAGAATCCCTTCGATGAACCTGGTAAACCAGAAAATCTTAAAGCCGTCGATTGGGATAAGGATCACATTGATTTAACATGGACACCACCGTTAACTGATGGTGGTTCCCCTATAACTGGTTATTTGGTTGAAAAGAAGGATAAGTTTGGTAAATGGGAAAAGGCCTTAGAAGTTCCCGCCGATCAGTGCAAAGGCACTGTTCCGGATTTGATAGAGGGTCAGACTTATGAGTTCCGTGTGTCTGCTATTAATGCAGCTGGACCGGGAGAACCCTCTGATGCCACACCCCCGATTACTGCCAAGTCACGTAACAAGCCGCCTATTATTGATCGCTCCAACTTGATTGAAGTACGTATAAAGGCTGGACAAGGGTTTGTATTTGATTGCAAAGTATCTGGTGAGCCGCCTCCAATAACCAAGTGGTTCCTTACGAAAAGAGAGGTGTATTCAAAGGATAACGTTAAGGTAACTAATGTCGAGTACAACACAAAACTAAAAGTGACTTCTGCAACGAGAGCCGACTCGGGTTTGTACACGGTTCATGCAGAGAATGCTAATGGTGAAGATAATGCTGAGGTTAAGGTAACTGTCATTGATAAACCCTCACCGCCGAATGGACCACTCAAAGTTGATAATATAAATGCCGACGGTTGTATATTACATTGGAACCCTCCTGATGACGATGGTGGTCAGCCCATAGACAATTATATAGTTGAAAAACTAGATGAGGCAACGGGTCGCTGGGTGCCAGCTGGTGAGACAGATGGACCAATCACCACTCTTCAAGTGAAAGGTCTAACACCCGGTCATAAATATAAATTTAGAGTCCGTGCCAAGAATCGTCAAGGAATCTCAGAACCCCTTACAACAAGCCAAGCGATTGTGGCTAAAAATCCATATGATGAGCCCACAAAGCCTGGCACACCGGTCATCAAAGATTTTGACAAAGATTTCGTTGATTTGGATTGGGCTAGACCAGAAAGTGATGGGGGCTCACCTATCATTGGTTATATCATTGAGAAGCGTGATAAGTACTCACCGGATTGGGAAAAGTGTGCGGAGGTAAGTGGTGACACCACTACTGGTCATGTGCCCGATCTCATCGAAGGTGTTAAATACGAATTCCGTGTTCGCGCACTGAACAAAGCGGGTCCAGGTATACCCAGTGATCCCACAGAACCACACGTTGCTAGACCCAAGAATATGCCACCCAAGATTGATCGCAACTTTATGTTGGATATCAAAATCAAAGCAGGCAATGTCTTTGAATTTGATGTTCCAGTAACGGGTGAACCTATTCCTTCCAAAGAATGGACCCACGAGGATAATATGGTGATAAACACGGATCGTGTAAGAGTTACTAATCTTGATGATCGCACCAAGTTACGTATATTAGATGCCAAACGTTCAGATACAGGAGCCTACACATTAGTGGCTCGAAACATTAATGGAGTCGATAAACACACCATTAAGGTTACCGTTTTGGATGTACCAAGTACGCCAGAAGGTCCATTACGCAATGGTGATGTAACCAAAAACTCGATAACCCTCCGCTGGCGCCCACCAAAAGATGATGGTGGCTCTGAGATCACACACTACGTTGTGGAAAAAATGGATAATGAAGCCATGAGATGGGTTCCAGTTGGTGAAAGTGCCGACACCGAAATTCGTGCCGATAATCTAATTGAAAATCATGATTATAGCTTTAGAGTTCGAGCGGTGAACAAACAGGGACAATCGCAGCCTCTGTCAACCTCACAACCGATAACTGCCAAGGATCCCTATTCACATCCCGATAGACCAGGTCAACCTCAGGCCGTTGATTGGGGTAAAGACTTTGTGGATTTGGAGTGGGCTGCACCAAAGAAAGATGGCGGTGCACCTATCACATCCTATATAGTTGAGAAGCGACCCAAGTTTGGCCAATGGGAACGAGCTGCTGTGGTTTCCAGTGATGAGTGTAAGGCTCACATCCCAGAATTAACAGATGGTGGTGAATATGAGTTCCGAGTGATTGCCGTTAACCGAGGCGGACCCAGTGATCCATCTGATCCATCGAGTACGGTTATTTGCAAACCACGATTCCTGGCTCCATTCTTTGATAAATCCCTGTTGAACGATATTACAGTTCACGCTGGTAAGCGATTAGGCTGGACTTTACCTATTGAGGCGTCACCAAAGCCATCCATTAAATGGTTATATAATGGCAAGGAAATTGGCTCGAATTCCCGTGGTGAGTCTACATTATTCCAAAACGAACTAAACTTCGAAATACCATCGGCATTGCGTAGTGATGAAGGTCGCTATACATTAATCCTGAAAAATGAGCATGGTTCATTTGATGCATCGGCACATGCCACCGTTTTGGATCGTCCATCAACTCCTAATGGACCTTTGGATATTACAAAGATTTCCAGAGATGGTTGCCATTTGGCTTGGAACGTCCCAAAAGACGATGGAGGTTCACCTATTTTGCACTATATTATTGAGAAAATGGATATGTCGCGAGGAACTTGGTCAGATGCTGGCATGAGCACACATCCTGTCCATGATGTCACAAGGCTTGTTCATCGCAAGGAGTACTTGTTCCGCGTCAAGGCCGTTAATGCAATTGGGGAATCTGATGCTTTAGAGGCACCTAAAAGTATAATTGCTAAAAACGAGTTTGATGAACCGGATGCTCCCGGTAAACCTAATATTACGGACTGGGGCTGCAATCATGTTGACTTGGAATGGGCTGTACCCAAGAGCGACGGAGGAGCTCCACTAACCGAGTACATTATACAGAAAAAGGAAAAGGGTAATCCATATTGGATTAATGTGCTGCATGTCCCATCAAATAAGAATACTGCGACAGTTCCAGAGCTGACAGAAGGACAGGAGTATGAATTTAGGGTGATTGCAGTGAATCAGGCGGGACAATCGGACCCATCGGAACCATCCGATATGATATTGGTTAAGGCACGCTACCTGCCACCAAAAATAATCACACCACTCCATGAGATTCGTATTAAGTGCGGTCTGATCTTTCACACAGATATCGATTTTATTGGGGAACCAGCCCCAGAAGCGATATGGACGCGTAATAATAATCCATTGAAATCGAATGAAAGATCCACCATTACCTCGATTGGTCATCATACTGTAGTCCACACTGTTAATTGCCAACGTTCCGATTCTGGAATCTATCACCTACTTTTACGCAATGATTCGGGTATAGATGAAGGCAGCTTCGAACTGATAGTTCTTGATCGTCCCGGTCCACCCGATGGTCCAATGGAATATGAGGAAATTACAGCAAATTCAGTAACAATATCATGGAAGCCACCTAAGGATAATGGTGGCTCTGAGATATCAGCATATGTTATAGAGAAACGTGATCTAACTCATGGCGGTGGTTGGGTTCCAGCAGTTAATTATGTTAATGCCAAATACAATCATGCTATAGTACCTAGACTTTTAGAAGGAACCAAATATGAGTTTAGGGTAATGGCTGAAAATCTACAAGGGCGCTCTGATCCATTGACTTCAGATCAACCCGTCATTGCCAAGAACCAATATACAGTACCAGGAACTCCAGGCAAGCCGGAGCTAACGGACAGTGACAAGGATCAAATATCGATCAAATGGAAGCAACCTATAAGTAATGGGGGATCTCCCATTATCGGCTATGACATCGAACGTCGCGACATGAGCACTGGACGATGGATCAAAATAAATGGTCAGCCAGTCCCCACAACAGAGTATCAAGATGATCGAGTATCACCGAATCATCAATATCAATATAGAATATCTGCGGTCAATGCCGCTGGCAATGGTAAGACTTCAGAACCGTCATCAACCTTTGATGCTCGACCACTGCGTGAAAAACCAAGACTATATTTGGATGGCTTGGTGGGACGACGAATTAAGGTGCGTGCCGGTGAGCCTGTTAACATCACTTTACCAATTTCCGGTGCTCCTACACCCACCATTGAATGGAAGCGTGGTGATCTAAAGCTCGCAGAAAGCAAGCGTGTTTCCTACGACACAAACTCCGAGAGGACCATATTTCGTATTGAAAACTCAAATAGGAAAGATGCTGGATCTTATACGATTTCTGCTACCAATGAGTTTGGTAAGGACTCTGCGGACATTGAAGTTATTGTCGTTGACAAGCCATCGATACCAGAAGGACCGCTAACCTATACGGAAACAGCGCCCGATCACATCTCGTTGCAATGGAATCCACCTAAAGATGATGGTGGTAGTGAGATAACTGGTTATATAATCGAATTCTCTGAATTTGGAGTAGATGACTGGAAGCCAGTGCCCGGTTATTGTCCCAAGACAAACTACACGGTCAAGGGTTTAACCGAAGGCAAAAAATACGTGTTCCGTGTGCGAGCGGAAAATATTTATGGCACTTCCGATGCTCTCGAAGGCAAGCCTGTCTTGGCGAAGTCACCCTTTGATCCACCTGGTCCGCCATCCCAGCCAACTATTTCTTTATATTCACCAAGCTCCGTCAGTCTAGAATGGCATCCACCGGACTATTGTGGTGGTAAACCCATTTCCGGTTACATTGTGGAGCGACGAGAACGCGGGGGCGAATGGATAAAGTGCAATAATTATCCAACACCAAATACTAGCTATACCGTCCCAGATTTACGTGAAGGAGCTCGATATGAGTTTAGGGTAATTGCACTGAACGAAGCTGGTCCCGGTCAACCATCGAAGCCATCGGATACGGTCACGACAGAGCTTCAACGATATCGTCCCGATCCACCAGAACCGCCGAAACCCGATCGCATTTTTAAGGATAGTGTTACATTATCATGGCGGCCACCACGCAACGATGGAAAATCCCGAATCAAAGGCTATCACCTCGAAATGCGAGCCAAAAATGATAAAGATTGGCATCCAGTTAATGATACGCCAATAACCTCGACCGTTTATACGGTGCTTAATCTGAAGGAAGGTGAAGAATACTCATTCCGCGTTATTGCCGAAAATGATGTGGGTCGTTCAGATCCATCTAAACCCTCGCAACCCGTCACTATTGAAGAGCAACCCAACAAACCTTGCATGGATCTGGGTAATGTTCGTGATATTGTGTGCCGAGCTGGAGACGATTTTAGTATCCATGTTCCATATGTGGCTTTTCCGAAACCAAATGCTTTTTGGTATTCTAATGACAGTGTCCTAGATGATGTTGATATGCGTGTTCACCAACATTTGAATGATGACGCCGCATCGTTTGTGGTGAAGAACTCGAAACGTTCGGATTCTGGTCAATATCGTCTACAGTTAAAGAATCCATCAGGATTTGATACTGCGACCATTAATGTTAAAGTTTTGGATAGACCTTCGCCGCCAACAAACCTTCGAGCAGACGAATTTGCTGGCGATTCCCTAACACTATATTGGAATCCGCCAAAGGACGATGGCGGTTCACCTATACAGAATTACATAATTGAGAAAAAGGAAGCTCGTTCCTCCACATGGACAAAAGTTAGTAGCTTCTGTACAGTACCATTTGTACGAGTGCGTAACCTTGGAATTAACAAGGAGTACGATTTCCGCGTAATAGCAGAAAATAAATATGGACAGTCGGATCCAGCCAATACAACAGAGCCCATCCGAGCCAGACATCCGTTTGATGTACCCAATGTACCTGGAATACCGCGTGGCATTGACTCAACGGAAGACAGTATAACCATCGCATGGTCAAAGCCAAAACATGATGGCGGTTCACCCATCATGGGTTATGCCATCGAGAAGCGTCTGTTGGGCGAGGATAAATGGACAAAGGCAGTGCATTCCCTGTGTCCTGACTTGACCTGTAAGATACCCAATCTAATAGAGAATGCTGAATATGAATTCAGAGTGTCGGCCATTAATGCAGCCGGTCAATCTGGATATAGTGCAGCCAGTGATCTAATATTTTGCCGTCGACCACCTCATTCACCAAAAATAACATCCGATTTATCGATACGTGATATGACGGTTATAGCCGGTGAAGAATTTCATATTACAGTACCCTATCATGCAAATCCAAGGCCAACGGCATCATGGCAGTTGAATGGTATCGATGTTGTACCCGATGAACGTATCAGATTCGATACGGATGATTATGCGTCGGTGTACTATAATAAATCCGCGAAGAGAAGTGAAACAGGTTCGTACACCATTACACTGACCAATAGCAAGGGTTTCGATACAGCCTCCTGCCATGTCACCGTTGTGGACAGACCGGGACCACCGCAGGGACCATTAAATGCCTATGACATAACCCCTGACACATGCACCCTCGCTTGGAAGACTCCATTAGATGATGGCGGTTCGCCAATTACCAATTATGTTGTCGAGAAACTCGATACCAGCGGAACATGGGTAAAAGTTAGTAGCTTTGTTCGTAACACACATTATGATGTTATGGGTTTAGAGCCACAGCACAAATATCATTTTCGCGTTAGAGCCGAGAATCAATATGGTTTATCAGATCCCCTTGATATCTCCGAACCCATTGTTGCTAAACATCAATTTACAGTCCCAGATGAACCGGGGCAACCAAAGGTAATTGATTGGGACTCTGGAAACGTTACCCTGGTTTGGACACGTCCCGCTGGCGATGGAGGGTCTCGTATTCAAGGCTATCAAATTGAATATCGTGATATTGTGAATGATTCATCTTGGAATACTTATGACTATCTTATTAAAGATACCAAATATCAACTATATAATTTAACCAACGGCTCTGAATATGAGTTCCGGATAAAAGCGAAAAATGCTGCGGGATTAAGCAAACCCTCACCACCCTCCTTACGTTTTAAACTAAAGGGCAAATTTAGTGTACCATCGCCACCGGGAACACCGCAAGTAACGAAGGTTGGCAAAAATTATGTCGACTTAAAGTGGGAGAAACCATTGCGAGATGGTGGCTCTCGTATCACTGGCTACATTATTGAGCGAAGGGATATCGGTGGGGCCGTTTGGGTTAAGTGTAACGATTACAATGTCTTAGACACTGAATTTACAGTGATCAACCTGATTGAAATGGGCGATTACGAGTTCCGTATATTTGCTGTTAACTCAGCGGGAAGATCAGAGCCAAGCTTATGTACAATGCCCATTAAGGTTTGTGAAGTGATTGGTGGAGAAAAACCGGAATGGATAACGAGACTTCACGATCGTGTAGCCCCATATGGCAAAGATTTCACCTTCCAATGTGAGGCGTCGGGTAAGCCTAACCCAACAGCGAGATGGCTTCGAAATGGTAAAGAAATTCAAATGGGCGGAGGACGTATTACTAGCGATTCCAAGGATGGCATATTCCGATTGCACATCTCAAATGTGCAGGCAAGCGACGACGGTGACTATACATGCGAGGCAATCAATTCTCTTGGATTTGTCCATACTTCCGGTTACCTCAAGATTGGATCTCCACCAATCATTAACCGATGTCCCAATGAGCTTTTCTTGCCCGAAGGCGATAATGCCAAAATCAAGGTATACTATTCTGGCGATCAGCCACTAACTGTGATATTAAAACGTAACAATGAGGTCATAGCGAGGTCAGATTGCAATGATGACAATCACATCAAGTTAACCGTATTTGATGACTACGTGGCGATCTTCCTACGTGATATTGTCAAGAGCGATGTTGGTCAATATCAAATTGAATTTACAAATGATTCGGGTTGTGCTATTGGTCAATTCGATGTACACATCACGGGTCTACCTTCAGCACCGATAGGACCTATGGGAATCTCTCATATTAACAAGCATTCGTGTACTTTGGCTTGGCGCCCACCATCCTATGATGGAGGTGTTAAGGTCACTCACTTTGTTGTGGAACGTAAGGATGTGTCATCACCACACTGGATAACGGTGTCCAGTACCTGCAAAGATACCTCCTTTAATGTCCAAGGTCTACTCGAGAATCAGGAATACATTTTCCGTGTTATGGCTGTAAATGAAAACGGAATGGGCCCACCCCTTGAAGGCTTGAATCCAATACGAGCCAAGGCCCCAATTGACCCACCGTCGCCACCAGGAATTCCCCAAATCCTTGAGATTGGCGGTGACTTTGTGCATTTGGAATGGAGTAAGCCCGAATCGGATGGCGGTGCTCACATTCAAGGCTATTGGATCGAAAAACGTGAAGTTGGCAGTGATACTTGGCAGCGTGTTAACGCTACCATTTGTGCTGCCCCTCAACTAAACTGTTCCAATCTGATAGAAGGTCGGCAATACGAGTTCCGTATCTTTGCTCAGAATATTGCAGGGCTATCGAAGCATTCATCCGCTTCGCAGGCTATCAAGATAATAGATCCAAAGGCGGCGTCGCCTCCATTGATTGTGAAACCGTTACGCGATGCCAATTGCATTCAAAATCACAATGCCCAATTCACTTGCACCATTACGGGTGTTCCAAGGCCAACCATTACCTGGTATAAGGGAGCACGAGAGATTACCACTGGGGCAAGATATCACATATACTCAGAGGGAGATAATTACTTCCTTAATATCAATGACATATTTGGCGAAGATGCTGATGAATATGTTTGTCGCGCTGTCAACAAAGCAGGCGCCAAATCTACAAGAGCTGCATTGGCTATTATGAGTAAGTACAAATTATATGTTATATGTAAATGTATTAATTTAATTATGTCATTTTTAAATTCATTTATTTGTAAAGTTTGTAAAAAAAAAAAACTTAAAACGTTAATCGTCTTAAACTTAGCACGTTCTGTATCCTTCTCAATTTTTATTAGGGTAGTTAAAAATATATTTAAATATCGATATTTTTTTCAAAAAAGTATATATTTATATCGTGATATTGCTTTTGACTAAATATCGAAAATATAAATTTTTGTTTTTAAGATTTTATTTTTGGGTTGATCACTTTGAGTTCTGATGCAGTGAAAGAAGCAGCAGAGATAAGCATAAAATCCAATTATTGCCAATATAAAAATGTCACTGCAAAGTGTAGTAGGTGTATGTGTAGCGGCATATTTATACCCTGCCAGGTATTCAATTTTTAGTCAAACGTTTGCACCGCAGTACAAGAAACGTATGCGACCTTATAAAGAATATATATTCTTGATCTGCAATACCAGACGAGTCGATCCGTTCTGCTATCTGGCTGAAACTTTGCTTCTTGTCTACTTTCTATTCCGATTAGTACATAAGTCGAAACAGGACAGACTAAACGATTTTGTTGCCTTGAAAGATATCTGATTAAAACTAAATACGTGATATAAATTAAATAAATATAAATATATATATATTAGCTTTCGAACAACCCGAAAAGTATTGTTTTTATTATTTGCTAAGGCAATTCACCAATTCGGTGGGTAGAGAAATAAGATAAGAATTTTGTTGATTTGTGATAGACTTTCTTACTTACTTACTTACTTACTTAATATCATTATAGAAAGAAGTATAAGCAAATTAAAAAGTAAACATGAATGAAATTATGAACGAAAAAAATATGTTATTTAAAAATGCCAAAAAAAAGGACAAAAAATATATACTAATAACACTAGTTTACTGCCAAAATATATAAACATTTAGACCCACTTTTTCCGCCTAATTTGTATACATTGGCTTTTGGATTGTACTAATTTGGAATATGTTGGACTAACGGTTTTCAATATTTTTAGCGTAGTATAAAAAATCTGGTTTTTCGCGGATATCTTCAAAACGGTTCTTTGGAAATTTTTTTAATGAGTTCAACGTGTTCAACAACTCAAAATAAGGCGGATAAAGGGGGTCATGATTGTATAAAAAAAAAAAAAAAAAAAATGAAAACTAGTGTAAGAGATTTGTTTTGTGCTGATGATAGTGAATGAACGATTTCTTGTATTACTCCTGCTAGAACTGCGATAAAATCAATTCTCAGTGCATTAATTCTTTCTATCTTTTAAAAATGTAATCGTAAAAAATGTGTTATTCTTCAAAATGAACTAGATCTTTAAATATTCAGATCATATAGATCATAACAAATTAAATGATTTACATGACTATAATCCATTGATTTTTGCTAGAAAAAAAAAAAATAAGAATCAAGTGTATCGATGTTGAAATCAATTTATCGCAGCTTTAACTATACATATATACATTTAAATATATATATTTTAAATGAAAAACTTAAAATCGAATCTTCCAAAACTCTTACAGCTTCTCCGAAACTGAACGTTCCACCTCGATTTAGAGACACTGCTTACTTTGACAAGGGTGAAAATGTTATAATCAAAATACCATTTACTGGATATCCCAAGCCACGCATACACTGGGTTAGGGAAGGTGAGAATAATTTATATGATATTTTACTATGGACTCGGTGCATGGTAAAACAAGCGATATAATACAATAATAAATATATATATTATTAGGTGAGAATATTGAGTCTGGTGGACATTACCATGTCGAGGTGAAGGAGAGACATGCGGTGCTAACAATTCGTGATGGATCCCGACTGGACTCCGGACCATATAGAATAACAGCTGAAAACGAGCTTGGTTCCGATACAGCGATAATCCAAGTGCAAATTAGTGATCGACCCGATCCGCCACGGTTCCTTACTATCGAAAGTATTGGCACTGATTCGTTGTCTCTGAATTGGAAGGCACCGGTCTGGGATGGTGGCAGTGACATCACAAATTATTATGTAGAGCGTCGGGAGCATCCGTTATCGTCATGGATACGTGTGGGTAATACACGATTCACCTCAATGGCCGTCAGTGGTCTAACACCCGGTAAAGAATACGATTTCCGTATCTATGCTGATAATGTCTATGGACGTTCAGAACCATCCGACCCGAGCACTCTTATCAAGACAAAAGAAACAATTAAAAAGAAGCAAACCGAACGTAAATACGAACTCGATGCAAATGGCAAAAAGGTGCGCGGTAAAGCTGATGGACCCATTAAAGATTATGATTCATATGTCTTTGATATCTACTCCAAATTTGTACCGCAACCCGTTGAAATATCACAACAAAGTGTCTACGATAAGTACGATATATTGGAAGAGATCGGAACTGGTGCCTTTGGCGTGGTGCATCGCTGTCGTGAGCGTAGCACTGGAAATATATTTGCCGCCAAGTTCATTCCAGTCTCACACGCCGTTGAAAAGGATCTTATTCGTAGAGAAATCGATGTTATGAATCAGCTGCATCATCAAAAGTTAATTAACTTGCACGATGCCTTCGAGGATGATGATGAAATGGTTCTCATATTGGAATTGTAAGCCTATTTTTTATACCTACTTACTCACTTATTTTCTAAGCTAGATATTCTAAGAGACTTTTGACAAATAAGCGACGCACAGTGGCTCGTTTTCCAAATACACGTTGCAAAATGTTATAATTTACAAAATTTGTTTAGTATTTATATATTTTTAGTATTTAAAATTTGGCCATGCCAACTTTCGCCCTCAAAAATCATATTAAACGTAAAATAAACTATACTCGTTATTTTCGGGTTAAAGTTAATAGATAAAATAAATTAATAAGATAGAGCGGACGTTTCCTGAAAATTTCAGTAAAATCGGATGATAAAAATGAGAGATATTAGCAATAAGGTTAGAATTTTAACACACCGCCCTAAGGGACTGCTGTTGCAGAAATGACAAAAGAATAGAGCTAAAAATAACATAATTCATTTTTTGGCGTTTTAAGAAGTATCGAAGTAGACTATTATAATGTATGTACAATTTTAAATTGCCTTTTAGTGTGAAGCGCAAACGTTTAGGTACCAGGTATCTGACAGTCGAGCACAGTCGACTGTAGCTTTCTTACTTGTTATAGTAAAAAACTAAAAGTTTTAGTTTACCTAATAAATTACGCCCCTTTTGGTAGGCGTAATTAAAAAAACTTAAAACCTAAAAGTGTTGGAGATTTAATATTATTATAAAAAAAAAAAATGTATATAACTCCAATAGTTTAAAAGTTATTAATTTTTGCAACGTGTTTTGAGCAAACGAGCCACTGTGCGACGGTCAAACCATTTTGATTAGTGGTTTAGTGGCTCTCCTTCCATAGCTGTGAAAAGATGGACCAATGCCTTAGTTTATCTAAATTTTCCCGTTTGAATTTTTTTTTTTTACATACAATACAATTTAATATTATGCCTTATCTTCTTTCTATAAATAGCTTATCTGGTGGAGAACTATTTGAACGTATTACCGCCGAAGGTTACGTGATGACGGAAGCTGAAGTTATTAATTACATGAGACAAATATGCGAAGGCATCCGGCATATGCATGAAAAGAACATTATACACTTGGACATTAAGCCCGAGAATATTATGTGCCAAACCAGATCGAGCACAAATGTGAAGCTAATTGACTTTGGTTTGGCCACTCGGCTAGATCCAAATGAAGTGGTGAAAATTACCACAGGCACTGCGGAGTTTGCTGCTCCGGAAATTGTAAACAGAGAGCCCGTTGGTTTCTATACTGATATGTGGGCAACGGGTGTATTGGCTTATGTTCTGTAAGTTTTAATTACTTAAATATTATTGTGTTGTTACACAATTTAATTATTATAATTAATAATAATATTATTCATGTACCAATCATAAGCGATCTAAACAACATTTTAACATTTTCGAATTATTTTTTTAACTTTTTTATGAATGCCCAACATCCTAAGAATATAAAGTCCAAATTTTTTCCAACTTCAAACTTTCATAAAAAATAGAAAAAAAAAGGGGGGGGGGAACTCCACGGTGATACTTTGAGACAAATATCTTTAAACTAGTGCATTTTATTTTTTTCATATTGGACGATTCTGTTAACAGTTAGGATGTAGCTTAAAACAAACAGAATTTTTATACCATAACGTATTTACAAATATTTGTTTCCTTTTAGATTAAGCGGTCTTTCACCATTTGCCGGCGATAATGATGTACAAACACTTAAAAACGTCAAGTCCTGCGATTGGGACTTTGATCTAGAATCATTTAAATATATTTCCGAAGAAGGTAAAGATTTTATTCGCAAACTTTTGGTGGCCAACAAAGAGAAGCGTATGACGGCACATGAATGTCTCTTGCATCCTTGGTTAACCGGAGATCATAGTGGCTACACTCAAGCTCTTAACCGTGAACGTTATTTGGCTTATCGCGAAAAGCTGAGAAAACAATATGAAGATTTCGAGAGATATTTATTACCAATTGGAAGGTTATCCGAATACTCTTCACTTCGTAAATTACTAATGGAAAAATATAAGATTTATGATACGGTTATTGATCGGAGACAAGCAGCGCCACGATTTGTCATTCGACCATCATCCCAATTTTGTTATGAAGGACAGAGCGTGAAGTTCTACTGTCGATGCATTGCCATAGCCACTCCGACGATTACCTGGTCCCATAATAATATTGAACTGAGACAGAGTGTCAAGTTTATGAAGCGTTATACTGGCGATGATTATTACTTTATTATTAATCGTGTCAAGTTGGACGATCGTGGTGAATATATTATACGTGCAGAAAATCATTATGGTTCGAGGGAAGAAGTTGTCTTCTTGAACGTTCAACCATTGCCAAAGGAATTGCCCAAGTTCCGAATGGAATCAACTCCAGTTCGTCGGCGTGAACCATTGCCATATACTTTCTGGCAGGAAGAATCAGAATCGGCGCCCAGTTTTACATTCCTATTGCGGCCGCGTGTAATGCAGGCCCGCGACACCTGTAAACTTTTATGTTGTCTTAGTGGCAAACCTGTGCCTACGGTTAAGTGGTACAAGGATGGACGTGAGCTTAGCAAATATGAGTATGCCATGACCCATTCAGATGGCGTTGTCACCATGGAAATTATTGATTGCAAACCATCCGATTCTGGAAAGTACAGTTGTAAAGCTACAAACTGCCATGGAACGGATGAAACTCAATGCGTTGTCATCGTTGAAGGTAAACAACTATAAATGGTTTAGTAAAAGGGAATCAACATATTATAAATTTTCTTTTAAAATTTTAACTTTTAAACTATTTCTGATATTCGTTTAACATCTAGGTTGAAATCTATAATTATTTCAATACAAATCTGCACAAAAGTTGATTTTTGATAGTTAGATGATAGTTAGGTTTTTAGGGATTTTTAATTAAACTTTGCAATAATTTTTTTTTTTATGTTTTATATATGTATCTTTAAAACTAAGTTGTGTTTTAATTTCACATATAATATAATTGTATATTCTTTAAAATATTGACTTATACTAAATGTAAACATTAAACTATTTCCCAGGAGAATGGGTTACGCCTGAGCAGGCCCAACTTGCCCACAATTTTCTATATTCAGGAGGTAAATTATAAAATAACACAAAATTAAAATGAATAAAAATATACCCATTTACCCTTAGCATGCACTTATAATACTGCAATTGAACACATTGTGATAAACAGGAGGGCTCCAGTTTTTACTTTTTTTGTTTGTTTTCCGTTTTTGACAAAAACGTTTTCGGTTTTTATGAGTTCCGGTTTCCAAAAATTTTCTGTCATCGTTCTGTCTGTAATTTTACTGCTCAAACAGCTAAAATGGTTGTTTTTAGAAGCAAACAAAGTGTTTTAATGTATTTTAAATTGTTTTCAATTGTTTGTTTTAAAGCAGTGATGCCCAGGCAATACACTCGACATGTAAAAATGCATTTTTGTGTTTAAGAAATTGAACGTAGTAATTTTTGTTGTATGTTCCACAACAAATGGCTAAAGCTACGTACTCAGACACGCGAGCAGCGTTTCTAAGTAGTGAGAGGGAAGACTTTTAGTATTTCGGGAGCGGGGTGACGAAGAGAATAAGAAATATAATAAAACAGGTCGATCCCGCCAAAAACAATAATGCATACAAACGCCGAGTCAGTCGTTAACAGACAAATAGGAACGCTTTCTACCGGCCAAGAAAATTTCGGTGTCTATCGTGTCCGATAGCGAAGTGAAAAAGAAGAGACTTACATCTGTTTTGAGTGGTAACGTTAGCCAAAGTTTCGTTTGCTCTATACAGCCCAATTCGGTGCTTTGAAGCAATAATCGATAGTTGACAGCGAAGTCAATGGCCGCGTTCACCAGAACAACATGATCACTGTGAACGCTCGTGATGGATTACGCCTTCGTAAGAATAGTCGCCCTGAAATCTAACGTTATCGACAGGCTTCTCGCCAACAATCAGCTGATTGTTCGTAAAATATTTATCCAATCATGGATAACAAATGTTAAATAGATATAGATTTTTGAGGGCACGGGCAATGGTTTTGTAACGAAGAGAAAGGCAAGAGTCCTGGAATCCCAAAAATTAAACAACCGAAGCGAAGTATAAAGGGCTGCATGCAGAGCACAGTTTCTAAAATGTAATTTAATAAATAAATGTTAGTATTTCCAGAGTTAAATGTTGATTCTTTAGTAAATGGGACCATACATAAATTAAAGAACACAACAAAATTATAGGAATATATCTACAAAAAATATATTTTTTTAACATATTTTAACATCATTACGACCACATTAAATTTATAAATAGTTGATTCAAAATAGCTAATGAGCTCAATAATTTTATTTACTTTGCCTCTTATTACTTTCTTCTTATGTTTATTTTTATCGATATTTCCACCATCAATATACGCCAGCAGCAGTTCATCATGTATCGCGAAAAGGGATCGTACTATTTTGACGATCCATTTTTGGTAATCATGATGGAAGCATAACTATCGTAAGAAATCCATTAGTGATCAGTGAAAATGTTGTTCTGGTGAACGCAAGCAATGAATATGTTATTCTATCACGTTCAGATAAATTTTAGAAGGGCAGAAAAACGATTTGCTTTTAGATAAATTTATCTGGTGATTATATTTTTCGGACAGATAGCTAACAGCCACTTTGACAGTGTGGGTAGAAACCAACCAATCGACAATTTTGTATGTTTTGTAATTAAGATCTCTAAAATTAAGCATAAATAAATACTTTTTTAAAGACAAACTTACCCGTTAAAAAAAAAAACCGAAATAAAAGATTTTCTGCGTAAAACGAAATGCGGATTTTGCGTTTTTGAATCTTGCGAAAGTGAACACCAGAGGGCTCCTAATAATGATAGCTGAATTAAGTAAGCCGTTTCCTGTAACATTTTTAAGGTTGTTTCCAAAACTTTATTTTAGACTTGGATGCCAAAAAAACATTTGGGGGATGGGCAATAACAAAAACGATATTTTAGCAAAAGCCAGAAACATTAGAATGACATCGCAAATACAGATTTTTCCTATTGAATCCATCGATACTTTGAACAGTTTTTGATGTTACTAAACATATTGGTTCAGAAAAATCACAAAAAGCATTAGAGTTACTAATACTAAAAAAAAACCCAAATACAAATTTAAAATATCCCAAAGTGAAATAAAAACTTTCTACCATCCTCTACATACATATTGTTGCAAATACTAAAAATTTTAACTAATATTAAACCTAACTAACAGTCGCAATACATAATACGTTATTTGTTTATATTATCTTTAACAGATCGGAAGTACATAGAGCAACCATTAAAGCCAGCTCCGCCACCAATTATAACCTCTCGCCAATTCACCTCAACTTCTGAATCAAAGGCAAGTGTTAAATTTATTATTTTTTGAATGGTCTATAATTAATTGTTTAACAATGTTGTAGGCCAACAAAAAAGACGAATCTAGTAAAAAGAAGTATGCGTCAAATAGTTTACAGACCCCTGGTAGCCCATCGAGGTCACGTAGTGCTACCAAAGAACTTATACGTAAGTAATTAAAACAAGTAGAAAAGCTACATTCGAGTGTGCCCGACCGTCAAATATCCGATATCCGTAAAATATCCAGCATTGTGGGCGAAATAAAAAGGCACGGGGAAAAAAGAAAATGTTGACAAAGGAAGACAAATGTTGACAAATGAAGACGCTGAGCAGACCCAAAAATACAAATGTTGCCAGGAACATGTTGAGCTTTGGAACCGCCATCACAAATGTAGATGATGCAGAAAGAAATCATCTTTAACTTTAACTTCAATCCGATGTTTATTTTATGTTTTTTTTTTTTAGTTTAAACCGAAAATCATGACTTTAGCTGAGTTTTAGGGTTTTAAGATTTTCAAGGGCCCAAAATTTTAAAACAAACTTGATCTGCGTGCAACAGATTAAAATGTTTCTCCAAATTTGGTAGCTCTAGCTATTATAGTCTGTGAGATCTGTTGCTTCATACGGTCGGACAGACAAGTAGACTTACCAGACTAAATCGGCTCGGCTGGTGACGTTGATCATGAATACATATACTTTATAAGAGACTTTATGTCGGATATTTTTCCTTCTGCCTTTGACATAAATTATCGTTGGCCACTAAGTTATAATACCACCCTATGGGTACCGTGTAATACAAAAAAATATATATAATCAAAACTGGATCATATAAATGACATAAAAAAACAACGACATATATGTATAATTTCCGTTGCTCATATGTACTTATATATATATAATCTAATAGTTCCCCCCGATGACTCGTTGATGTGCAAGCCAGAGTTTACCAAATTACTTCACGATCTAACTATTCGTGATGGCGAACAATTGGTGCTAAGTTGCCAGGTTAAAGGTGATCCAGAGCCACAAATTACATGGTCCAAGAATGGAAAATCTATCTCATCTTCGGATATTATGGATTTGAAATATAGAAATGGTACTGCAACATTAACCATTAGTGAAGTTTTCCCAGAAGATGAGGGAATATTTACTTGTACGGCCACGAATTCGATTTGCGCTGTGGAAACTAAATGCAAATTAACCGTAAAACGTAAGTATTTTACATAAAGTCAAAAGTGACAAAGTTCTAATCAAATTCAATACAAATCATTTTGTTTTCCAAATTGTAATACCTTGACGCTTACTCTTTTTTTTTGTATATTTATACCTCTAGCTCTCGATAAAAACACAACAAAGCGCCATGTGATTTCCAGTGACAAGGCACCGAAAATAGTAAGTCACTTGGAGTCGCGTTTTGTTAAGGATGGCGATGCCGTAACATTGGCTTGTCGCATCATTGGCGCTGAACATTTCGATGTTGTGTGGTTGCATAATAACAAAGAGATCAAGCCAAGCAAGGATTTCCAATATACAAACGAAGCGAATATATATCGTTTGCAAATTGCCGAAATCTTCCCGGAAGATGGTGGCACCTATACTTGTGAAGCCTTTAACGATGTTGGTGAATCCTTTAGCACCTGCACCATTAATGTCGTAGTGCCTGGAGACGAGCCCAAGTATCCAGTGTTTGTAAAGTTTCCCACATCGGTTTCGGTACTGGAAACCGAAAGCGCCACCTTTGAATGTGAATTGGACTCGGAACTCCTGAATTTAGTGTGGGTTAAGGACGGAAAACCCATAGACGAAACACTTTCACGATACTCATTTACCAAGGATAGCAATCGGTATTGTTTCATGGTCGCCAAATGTAATTTGGACGATGTTGGCCAATATCAAGCAAAGGCTGTGGCCAAAAAGGGCGAAAGTATATGCGCATTCTCAATGAACGTACACTATGCAGAATCCTAAACTTATGACTTAGGAGTATGGCCCAAAAATTTAGACTGCTCATCGAAAAGTCTCGCTATCTTCATCACATTATGCATTTCAAAATCATCATCCTGCAATATCAACAATACATAATTTCACGTATTATATGTAGAAATACTTTTAATTTAATTTAACCAACAAATGAATCTTCACATTTTTATATAAAGGGCAACAAAGAACTCACTCACAGATCCTCCTATCATCGAAAATAATGGGGCCTCACACTGCTTGGCTGACTTTTGGCATCCTCAAAATTAAGATCTTTAAACTCATTAGCCATTCAAGTAGTTGAGACTAAATATTTTTCGAAAAAGAGGTCTCTGTTGCAAGTATAACTAACAAAATTAATAAAGACAAAAATGTGAAAAATGGTAGTAATTGACAAAAAAAAAATGATTTAACGATTATAAATACAAAGTAAACAAACAATAAAAAAAAAATACTATAAAACAAATCATCAATATCTGGTCGTGTTTTCTTTTATTTTACTTGTTGGTGATTTGCTGTCTCCCAAAATGTGTAGGTTTATTTTTTGTAGAGCGCCAGGTTTTCCTCTCCGGCAAAACTCGCAAAAGTAAACAAATATAAAATTTAAACAAAGTAGAGGCGCCGTTAATGCAACAGAATTACGGCGGACTTTTGTCTTGGTATCGTGATCGAATAGGCCGGGGTTAACGGGAAAGCTTAGGACGCGGGATCAGTCAAAGCTTTCGACTTTTTTTTTCGAAGAGTCGACTTATCTCGCTTCCTCCGATCTCCCTCCTTTTATAGGCGACAGCGAAGTATTCAACGAACAAATATGAACGCAAGGATCGGAATCGCAACAAGGGTCAAGGATCAAGGAGGGCAAGGATCAGAAGCACGATCAAGGATCCAGGATCAAGGAACGAGTCACTTTAGGTTGCGACGCCCCGCATCGCAGCTCTAGAAAGGGCCGAACTTCTGACTCCGATACAATACCGTTTATGGTATTTTATTTACATTATGGTATTTTTCGAAGCCAAGATCGGGTGAAACGTATTTTTTTTTAATGGTATATACTGGTATTTACGATCAATCTCATGGAATTTAGTGGAATTTTTTGATCTGGTCACTTTTGGAGATCTCAAGCAAGGAGAAACAAGTGCAATCGGTCAAAATGAGTAATCAAAAGTACAGAAAAGACTGGGAAAAGCTGCATTCATGCCTATAAATTTGCAAAAAAACAGGTGAGGCCTATTGCAAAGTTTATCAATGCACGGTCCTGAGCATGATTGAATCGCTTAAACAGCACGCAGCTCCGCGGAAACAAATAAACTTCTTGATGAGAACAATGGTTCGAAATTTTGTCACAGCCAATTTTGCTAAAAGCCTTCTTATTTTGCAGGTTCCAAATGACTCACGCGAACAGAAATAAATACAATAAAAACAAAAACCCGTAATATGCTTAAAAATTAAAATATATCTTGTTTGCTTCACATTAGGCAGGGCCCAAGGGATGTTGAGAGCTACTATAATTATCAGCCAAACCCTTCATTGCTATCTAAAAACATTAATTTTGACAATATACTATAAAATAAGTTCTTTGTTTATATAATTTTTATTTTTTAAGTCATATTACTTTTAAGTTCAATAAAAACTATGAAGTCATTTAAATAAATACATATTTAGGTCAAATAAAGAGTGTTCTCACACAAAGACTCTTAAAATATGAAAAATTTATATTATAAGGAACTAAAACAAAGTGTTTATATTTTTGTAGATGGTAATAAATAGAAACAATAAAAAAAATTGTTATTTTAATAAAAAATAAGCATTGAAAAAATTTTAGTTTGAATGATATTTTTTATCGTTACTGTCGCGGTCACGCTGGCTAGTTGCCAGTCACTTCTTGCGAGCAGCGCAACCGCCAACATCTGGGTAAGTCCTCAAGTGTATAGAAAAATACAAACTAACCATGTAGTAGTAGAAGAGCAACACAGAGAGAGTAACACAGGGTAACGGTTTTGCACGGTTTTTGTAATCGATTAAATAGATCTACAGAGTAGATAAGACGAACAAGGTTCGATCCGCTCGTGACAAGGTGCAAGCATGGGCATTAGCGATAGCCGACCCCAGGCTTACGTCTCCCGGACCCACACGCAGCGATGCGGATTATCTCTACATCCCCAGACCCTCCAAGCGGATCCCAGGGTATCACGGGTGCGACCCAGACCGGTCACAACAGCCCATCGCATAGTCTCCCTCAGACTTACCATACTCTCCCTACAGGAACCGCGTTACACGAACACACACATACAATCTAAAATAAAACATTTACTCAGAAAATATACATATCATAAAACATTTACTCAGAAAATATACATATCTTTAACTCTTCCTTGGGATTTGGGGCACAAAGAGGGGCATGGACATATCAATTTCTGTTTCGATCCCCGACCTCGGCGAGCTATCCGCGCAATTCTAAAGAGGGACGTTACAAGGTCCTGTGGTAAGGATCAGACAAGCGAAGTGGCGTGTTAATTGAGACCTTGGGCTGAAAAAAAAAAAATTAGATATTTTTTGCCAAAAAAAAACTCTGAAAAAACGCAAAGAAGTGGACCAAGGTGATTGCCTCCAGACCGAACTTTCTGAGACTGATTTAGAATAGGTGGTACTAAATTGGAACGGATCCACGTAAGCAGAACTGGAGGCAATCCTAAGCGGAGCAGCTTGTGGATCAGCAGCTCATGGTTGACCGAATCGAAAGCTTTACTGAAGTCGGTAAAGACCACATCAGTTTGTTGTAGGGATTGGAAACCTTGGATGATGAAGGCACTGAACTCACGAAGGTTAGTTGTAGTGGACCGTCATCTGGTAAAACCATGTTGCGTGGGAGATATTATAGAGCGACACTATTGGTGCAATTGATCGCAAATTATTTTATTAAACAATTTTGGAATAGCACTTAGCTAGGCAATTCCTCGATAGTTGCTAATATCGGACTTACTGCTCTTCTTATGCAGAGGAATTATAAAGGATTCCCTCCAAATATCTGGAAAGCAGCAATGACCAATCGACTTCTGGAAAAGTATCGTTATTGGGGCTGCTAGTTGTCCAGCACAGTGCTTGAGAACACAGCTAGGTACTATATCAGGAGCTGGAGCAAATGATAGTTTAATGGCCAAAAGGCTCTGCAGAACCAGGTTTTCATCTATCACCGGACTGAACATGGAGTCGGTATGCGGCAGCCGATAGGGATAAATAAAGTTTAAAAATCGGAGAATAGGTTACCGATTCCTTGATCGTTTAATGCAGAAATGTTTTTAAATTGATGGGATGGAGGAAACATATTGAATTTACGCTTTGAGTTCACAAAGAATAAAAAAAATTTGGATTGGAACGAGACTCAATTTTGCATCGTGATAAGTCATCCACATAAGCATCCACTCCATAGCATTCGGAATTGTGCAGGTAATAGTTTGACTTTGCGACACAATATTTTGAAAGGTCAGCTTGCAATCTTGTTTTGACATAACGCTTATAAAGCCTGGACTTTATATGTGATAAGTGACGAAAATGCTATGAAGGGCTGTTAGAGGATTTAACAGTGGATTTAGGAACCAACAGCGGATATAGGATATGTGGATACAGCATCATGTATAGTTTGCGTTTAGATCGCGACATCTGGGGGACGAGAAATGTTTGGCTTGATCAGTTCTCTTTTGTGTCCTTTCGAAAGTCCACAGAACGGTTCAGGGCCGATTAGTGGTGTCATCGCCCCGCGTTTAGCCAGGGAGTCTGCCACCTCGTTTCCTATATGGCCTTTATGCCCTGGCACCCAACCCACCGTTAAGATGTTCTTAGAAGTGAGGGCGTTCAGCTGCTGGAAACAGTTCTCTACAAGTCTGGAGGAGATCGTGAAGGATCTCAGCGCTATGAGCGCCGCCTGACTGTCAGAGAAGATGTAAATCCGTGCGCCTTGCATTTTCCTGCAAAGGCATTCACGAGCACAGATTTCTATGGCGTCTATTTCTGCTTGGAAAATGGTCGGAGACTTTCCCATGGCTATGGACTTGTTGAACCTTGGTCCAAAAATACCAGCCCCGGTGTCACCGTTTTCCAATTTCGACCCGTCAGTGTTGATCCCCGGGGTAGAGATATTGATTTTGTATTCCAATCCTGTCTGCTGTGCAAGACTACAGAGAATTTTCTGTGGAAGACAAGTTTAGGTTTCTGTTCGTCAGTTACGCGCAGAATGCGCTCGTTTATTAAGGGTTCGATAACCCGTAAATGCCCTGTAAGATCACCACTTTTTATGTGGGTGATATTTTGAAGGCGAAGTGCTCCCAGACAGGCCTCCTATTTCAGGGTTATGGTTAAAAGGGGTATGCCAGATATGACTCCAAGTGCTGCAGTGGAGCATGTCCGAATTCCAGTTGAGCTTGGACTTGGTCTAGTTAGAGAAAGAGACCTTTTCCTGGTAAATTGAACTAGAACAGTTTTAGACGGGTTTATGGACAGTCCTTTGTCCTGACACCATCTGCTGGCTATATTTAGGGCTTGCTGCTTGCGATCCGAGATTGTTTGCTCATGCCAGCCCACTATATAGATGACTAGATCATCAGCGTAGCCTTGAGTGGGGAATCCTAGGTTGTTGAGCTCATACAGTAGCTCGTCGATGACCAGAGTCCACAAGAGAGGAGAGAGTACTCCCCCTTGGGGGCACCCCCTTGTGGCTGTGATTGAGGTCATGGTTCCTCTTTGAGCATTTCCAGAATCCACCTAATAATGGGTGTGAAGACATTCTTACGTACAAGAGAGGCACGGATAGCCTTATATGACGTGTTGTCAAAAGCTCCTGAGATGTCTAGAAAGGCACCTAGTGCTAATTGTTGAGCGCTAATGGCCTTTTCAATGGTTGTTGTAACGCAGTGAATGGCAGTCTCGGTTGACTTACCAGCTTGGTACGCGTATTGGTACTTATGTAGAGGAAGATGCTTGAGATTCACCTCCCTGATGTGCTGGTAAATTATCTTCTCCATAGTTTTAAGTAAGAAGGAGCTAAGGCTAATCGGTCTATAGGACTTAGGCAGTTGGGAATCTTTCTTCCCTACCTTTGGTATAAACACAACTTTTACTGTAGCCCATTTGCTTGGTATATGTCCAAGCACGAGACTAGCTCGGAATAGACGGACCAGGGGGAGTGCGAGTTGGTGCAGTCCCCGCTGCAGCAGGCATGGATAAATTCCATCCGGTCCAGGGGATTTGTATGGACTAAAACTTTGTATAGCCCATTATACACTATTTTGATGAAACAAACTAAAGGGCATGTTTCCAACACGTTCTGATTGATAGAATCAAGTCATTAAATATGTGATTTTACAGGGAAATGGGAAAATCCAAAACTAAAAGGCCGAAATCAAAATCCCAGCCCAGTTTCAGTGTAGCCTACTGGGATTCTCTTCTCAGTCGGCTGCTACCCTATGATGCTGCTGCTTCGCGACATCGACTTTTCCCCCCACAAGCTGTGCATGTGTTAGAAAGAGACTGGAAAGAGCCACAACATTGAGTGGTTGCGTGTTTGACTTCCCAGTCGGATTTGGCCGCTTCCATCAAGTACATTCCTAGCGTTCTCAACGAGTAAAGAATGCATTCTCAATATGTTTCAGTCTTCCTTTCAAAATAATATGGGATGAAACACGGAAACAACTGATTTTTTTTTAAATGAAACTTCTTCAGGCGCGTTATGGATTTTCGGGGACGGAGTAAAACCGATTCATGAAATTCCTACAAGTTTCAGTGTTAAAAATGAGTGGTGACGAGATAGAGGTGATGAACACATCAGTGTCACAAGAGGAAGTGTCCGTGTCCCCTGAGAATAACCAAAGAAGAGAAGAGTCAGATTCACACAGTGACACAAGGTAAGTATAACCTAAAAGAGTTGATAAATATTTCACAATATAGAAGTATTGTTGGAATATAATTGTTTAACATATTGGCGAGATTATACTAACAGTGAAATATGATGTAGGAATGTCGTCGCTACAACCCAAAGAGCAAAGGACGACAGGAGGTACATAGAGCGGAAAAAAGAATTAAAGCCCCCCAAATCTTAAGCTAAAACGGCTGCAGAACGTTGTAAAGCATACAGAGAGCGTTTGCGATCTGCTGCAGCTAACGCTATATCACCTGCTCCTATTCCATCAAAAAAGGGAAAAATCTTTTCGAATTCTACGAGTTCTGTTCATTTATTGAGTCCCAATGATGGTCCAGAATACGTCGTACATGCAGCACAACCAACATTCCATGCGAAAACCCAACAATATTCACCACAATTCAATAAGACAGCAGCGAAATAGAAAAAATCCATGCTTCGTGAATTATTTAACCTCTAATCTTCAAACTAACCTAAGACAGAAAATAAGAGATAATGAAATGATAAGAGAGAGAGGAATACTAAAAGTTTCACTTCTGTCGTGCGTAGGCTCT
>VNJO01004465.1:2126-24091 GCA_008042535.1 Drosophila tani
GGGGGGGGGGGGGGGGGTACTTTTATTTCCTCAAGCCAAGCCCCCCTTTGCCACCGCCACTGCCTCTCCTCGAGCGTTTACTGCTGCAACTCGCAGACGCAACTATTGCAAAATTTCAACGTGAATTTATTGCATGAACATTTCTTTTTCCCTGCTTTTTGCATTTTTTTCGTCTTCCTCATCTTCGTGATATTTTCGTTTTTCCCCATATATATATATTTCCCATGTTTTTTATTATTATTTCTTTCCCATGCAGTTGGGCTCTTCCTCTTCTAGTTTTCGTGCCTTTTCCGACGTGTTCTCAGCTCAGCGCTGAATTTTCCTGCGGCCGCCGGCTATATATTTGTCTATATATTGTAGGAAATGCCAGGCACATATATATCCTATCCTATATATATATATATATGAGATATATATGGAGTGTATGTGTCTGTGGTGGGCCTTAAAGTCGGCGGCTAGTAAATATTTAGCAGTTGCAACTTTAATGAGTGTCGGAAGGTCAATTTCTTTCCATTTACTGCTGGAAAAAATACATCAAACAAACAAAACATATTCCTTGTCGAAAAATTCTATATTTTCCTGGCAAATATTCTTCACTTGTCAATTTAATTGGTTATTGTGCTGTGTCCTGGTATCCCCGCTATCCATCTCTGATGTGGTGATTCGGGAATATGTTCTTTGGTTACATCGGGGTCTTCCACCTCTTCTCCTTCCAGACCTGATTGCTTCGATGCATCTTTCCCGAAATCCCCAGAATCCCTGACATCCTGACTTCAGCTTAAATCTCCGGCGGTGGCTCGGCATGATCCTCAGCTATTTGGGGCCGTGCAATCTGGTCCCGCTCTCCTTCCAAAAAGCGAATTCGAGCCCGGATATCATCGATGGACCTCTTCAAACTCTCCAGAATACTAATGTGAACGGCGATGACTTCCTGGATCATCTCTCTGCGTTTCCTTGACTCAACCACACAGATCTTTGGCTCGGGCCCAGTGCCATCGGGTGGGGAATCCATTCTTTTTACAAAAATTTTAACGTACAAAAAACTATATGGAATTTATCGAAAAAATTTTAACTGGTATAAATATAAAGAATTTCTAGAATTTATAGAATATATTGAATTTTTGTTACTGCGCCGAAGGTCGATGTTTGTTTTATGAACTCGAGATGATACTGAGCTATAGAAATCGAATTCCTTGCCTACTGTTGACCCTGAAATTTCATATTTCGAAAGAAAATCCAAGTCCAAGGCTAACTTGATTTATAAATATGTGAAGCAACAACTTTCTAAATTCGTAAGTCTCTTTAAAATATTATTTTTACACGCTTTAAATAATTTGCAGCACTTTTTCAAAGGAATTTATACATATGCTAAATAATCCACCAAACTTTTAATATTTTCTGCACTTTAATCTAAGAAATTCGCTCAATATTAAGCGGCCAGGAGGAGGTCTAAGTGAGTAAGGACTCGGGGCATACCCTGTCCAGGGGAGGTAGCAAAAATTCAGAACTCATTAAGTAATTAGGGGTCTTTGTTGGTTTTCTATAATTTATTTATAAGTATTTCTTAGTAGAGAATTCTATTTGTTCCTGAGAAATGCACGTAACAATTTCTAACATCCGTAATTTAATATAAGGTAAAACAAAAACTTTTTATATTCATAGTTCTCTTTAATATATTACTTTTATAAATACATTTCAGCATTTCTCTTTATGGAATTTAAGTATATGCTAAATACGCACTTTAAGTCAAGAAATTGGTTCAATATTTAGCTAGCATTCCCTCCCTGTTCCTTCGTTTAATTTAAAATTTGATCAAATTTGAAATGGAATCTCTTGGCAACTCATTTTTTTGTGTGCGAGACCACAGAACTTTGCACCATTTGCATCTATCGATTTGAGTTTCATTGACTTTGCCCGGTCATGGCTGGGCCATGCAAATGAAGATGCCTCTGGAAATCCACGAAGTTGGCCTAAGTAGCCCCGATTAATGTGCAAACTTTTTGGCCACTTGCATCCGTTTGCTGGTAATTTGGGACTGCAATTTATTTATTTATTCTGTTGCTCATTATCTGGGCCAGAAGGGGCATAAGGGGGAGTGGCAGGCACCGCCTGTAATTAATGTGGAATTTACGGTGACAGATCTGTGGCATTGATAAGACAGCTAACCTCGAAGTGCACAGAGGAAACGTGCCTGCAGGCCATACACTGGGGAATACCAGTATATATCTTAACTAAGTAAGCTGAAAAAAATCAAATGTCAGTTGCACATTCAACATCTATGTAGTTTTCATTATATTCTGAGTCTTTGGAACAAAACGTGTAAAATTCTTGAGTCTAGAAAACAGAAAACATTTTGATAAGTCGGAAAAATCTAAATTTATTGTGTAACCTAAAATATGGACAATTACAGCGAGAGTTTCCTGGTGGACGAAAGGGAAGAGAGGGCTCCAGCTATACACGGTGAGCAAAAGTTTCTTTTATAACGAATTCGTGACCCACTGACTCCTTACTTTCTTTGCTTAACAAATACAGTTCCTTGTGTAGTGGGCACGGAGATGTATGTCCTGACGCAGCAGGATAGGCGTTGTTGGAGGGACATTAGGGAACTCACTTACACGCGCTTTGTGCCCAATGCGCAAATGCCCATAATGAGCACGTGCCAAGAGCCGGGTCCCAGTAATCACACTGATCGCAGTGAATGCAGTGAACGCTCTGGTCTTGGTGATCCCGAAAACACTCCCGTTGTCAAGAAATTAGATATTGCTCAGTACTGCAAAGACTTCTATCCCATTCAGTGCGACATAGCTAATGTGATGTGTGAGAGTCGGAAGACTAAGCCCGAGGGCAGCCCGAAGGTAGAGCAAGAGAGCATCGCCACTTCCACCACCAAGCTGATGACAAGCATTGGCTGCCAGCACGGACCCCGGTTCGGCACGACCAACAGGGGCTGCCAAACCACGGACAGTCTAATCGGAGTTTCCAGCCCGAGACCCAGAAACCCCTGAATATTCCCTCGCATCCACAAAGCCTAAGGAAAGCCACTGAGATGGGGTGATCTGCAAACTGAACATAAGGACTGAACATATTTTAAATAAAAGACAAAACAAGGTTTCATAAACCAGCACTCTTTCATTTTATCTTCGAACTTTAATATATTTAAGGACCTCATTTAAGACCCCTTTTCCTCAGTGTGCCGATGTTGTTATTGCCCCTGCTGATGTTGATGTTGATGTTGCTCTACTTGTTGTTTGCCCAACTTGCTGTGTTGCAAGTTATGCAAGCTCGTGTCAGGTTGATGTGGAAATTTGCATATCGCATATCGTTGACACGGTTGACACTGACCCCAAAGGGACGGGGACCTGTGCGCTACCTGTGCGCCACCTGAGGGTGACTGAGTTGGGGGGGGGGGGGGGAATTATTCAATTTTTCGACTAGATCAAAGCAGGCGCCGACAGCACCGAGCGGGGCAAATATTAATTTGGGAAAGGAGGTGGTGGGCAGGGGACTCACCTTGCATCCGGGAAAGGAGCAGGAGCAAGGTGCAGCAGAGGGCCTGCAGCAGCTCCATATTTCATCAGCTCTGAGTTATGCCAACGCGACTCCGACTCCGACTCCGGATCCGGCGAAACTTGGCCCGTAACTTACTGGCAGTGTCAGTGGGAATGCCACGTTGTTGGTTCCAGCGACTACCAACTGCTCTCTCTCGCCTGCTTAACGTCCGTTTTTCCGCCTTTTCCGCGCTTTTCCACCAGGTTTTCCACTCGTCCGATCGTCGAATACTATGAAACTTAAAAGGCAAGCGGCATTCTGCGTAATTGCACTGCCAAGTACTGCAAAGAGACCAAAAGAGATGGGAGAATGAGTGAGAGCTGCCTGGCTTGGGCGGTTAAATTAATTAGGACAACGCGGCCAGGAGGAGGTCTAGGTGAGTAAGGACTCGGGACATACCCTGCAGGACAGGGGTAGTGGCAAAATTCATTAAGTAATTAGGGGTATTTGGGGGTTTTATATTATTTATTTACAAGTATTTCTTGGTAGAGAATTCTATTTGTGCCTTAGAAATGCACGTAATAACTCATTTAGTAATTAACTTAAAAGTTAGGGGTTTTTGTGGGTTTAGTAAATTTAATCCATAAATATGTTCCACCGCATTTTGTATTTTTTTTATTTCTTGTAGTTATATCTTAGTTTTATCTTAATTGTAGTTATATCTTAATTGTTGAGGAATATTAAAAATATAGAAAACCTACAAATAAGTTAGTACAATACAAAAAAAAAATAATCAAAGAGCTAACTGCTTTCTATGATAAATAACCTCTTCTTTTCACCCCTAATAATTGCTCAACTACATACTGATAATATTGTTCATATATTTAGCTTAAGAAATCAATCAAGTTCATCAGGAATCCCCCTCCCTTCCCCTACAGGGTATGCGGTAGCACTTGTTTTAGCCATAAAGGGCACTGGGGGTGGTGGCGGTGGGCCAGCCCTTGGGGGCATTACGTCAGAGATGGAATGCACTCGCTGCAAATGTTATTAACAAACACAATGCCATAAATACAGAGCGAATACTCGCACACACACATGGAGAGAGAGAGAGAGAGGGGGGGTGTGCCAACAAGGACACGGCACCACAACAACAACAGGACAACAATGGCCACGGCTGAGTGACCTTTCTGGTCGTCAAGTAATCGCATTCGCAACGGTAGCCCCGACAACTTCGCATTTTTATGGCAACAAACGTCAGCCATAAACATTTTTATAACGCAGCAAGAAGTGGAAAAGCGGAACCAGCGGAAAAGTGGGCGGCAAGGAAAACGCATAAACCACAAGCAAAATGAATTGTGTTTTCACTTTTTGTAATTAGCCTGCACTAAAGTGCTCCAGCGAGTGCCAATGCCCGGAGTTGTTCCTCCTCGTAGGAGTCTCAAGACTGGAGTTCTCATTCCGGATTCCCTTGGATCTAAATCATGATAAATGCACTCGCCAGGTGGAATATGGCAGAAAAGTCGGCAAACTTAATCAAGGGAAAAACTTTACAGCAGCTGCTAATCGAAGTTTAGAAAAGGCATAAAAGTTCAATCGATCGGGGAGTAGGAAATGTCTGGCAAATAAAATAATAAACTAAATTAATGTATTATCCGTGAGTTTTCTATATTTAAAATATAAAAAACAAAATTCTTGCCACTTTAATTAGCCTAGAAAACAAATACCAAATAACTTTAAATATGTCCAAGAATAATAAAATAACTAAATTAATGTATTATCCGTGAGTTTCTATATTTCAGAAGTCGCCAAGTATTTTTGCCACTTTAATTAGCCTAGAAAACAAATACCAAATAACTTTAAATATAACCAAGAACTCAAGTGAACTTGAACCTATTTCCTCGAACAAAACAATTTACTGGAAAAGTCCGAAAAAGCCCCGGCAAGGGCAACAAGTTTTCCCCGGCAAATTGAGCCGTTTGCCTCGCTCGTCCGAGGCCCTGTCCACTTTAAGTTATTTGTATTCAAAATATTCATTTCGCTCCGTGCTGGCCACGTCCCAGAGCCCGTTGCGACAATTTGTAAACTAGGCCTGAATAAAACATGAAAGTGGTGAGCCCCAACGGCAGCGGGACATGTGACCGCTCTCCGTTTTCCGACAGCCCGACAGTCCGACAGGACGACAGTCGGAGCTCTGCTCTTGGACAAAACTGCACGGTTACATAAACAGGATAATAAGGCACTTAACATGCACTCGTCGCTGTGTTGTCCACACACACACACACACAGAGGGGAATGAGCTGGAAAAACCTCGAGCAGCAAATGGCGAATGTTGAATGTTGAATGCTGAATGCCGGAACGCCAGGAATGCCAGGATGGCTCCGTTGTAGGCGTAACAATAAGGAGCCGCCAGCCAGCCAGCCAGCCGGGCAACAATGAGGGGCCAGCAGTCGCCGGCACTTATGTCAGAGCAAATCAAGCGGTACAGCCCCGCCGTTTTCCCAATTTCCCCCCAGCCCCGCTCGCGCTTTTCCGACGTCCTGCCTTAATTTACGTTTTATGTCATGTCACGAGCGTAATTGAAAATTTCCCTAGGCCCACATGTTTGCATTTTGGGCTTCAAGCTAATGCCAGATCGAAGCTAATGAAGCCATCAAGGGCTACTGGAATTCGAGAGTTATTTAAGGGCACAGTTCTTGATAAATAAATTTAAAAGATTCTCTAAGAAATATAAATAGACTTAACTGGTTCATAAAGGATCAACTAATACACCTCTTATCTAAAAAATTAAATTTATATAACCTTAAAGAGCTTGTGTAAAAAAATCAGCAATAAATGTTTAATCAAAAATATTTAATACTTAAAAAGCAACATTAAAACAATACTTAATTAGCAACAAAGACTTTTTTTATGCTCTCCCTACATAATATCATTTTTTTTTTAATTTTAAAACGATTAGTAAGATTTTTACAAAACATAACCAGATACATTTCATGACTTCCTTTCCTTTCCCTCTGCCATTTTACTCATTTAATAAAACAAAAGGGAAAATGGAATATTTCTATAACCCTGGTTCCCATTCAAATTATTTTCTTAAACTTTAATATTTAACAAAAGGACAAAAGCAGCTCACACACACACTGAGAGCAAGTTGCCTTCTCCATTTGATTTGCCGGCGACGATAAGTGAAATTCATTTCAGACTTTCGAGCAGACTTTCGGGTAGGCCAGAAATTAAACTACACTTCTCTCAATTAACTTTCAAATATTGAAACATTGAAGGCAGGCCCACAATGGAGCGGATTATGCAATTTGAATGCAGCCTTATCTCGCATTTCAGGCATTTGTCACACAGTCTACGCACCGGGCACACACATTTTATTTGAATTTTAATAAGTCGTCTTTATGCCGGCACCACTGTCTCTGATGGAGAGAATGAATTTTATTTCTAGGAAATTTGGCAAAAATTTAAGCGCAATCCGGCTGCATTTATTCCATAAATAATTGAGCTGTTTTCTAAAGACTTAAATCCGCATTTGTATGGCTTTAAAGAATATGTACTTGGAATGCAGAAAAATATGGATTAATTGGGGATTCTCGCTCAAGAAAAATTATTATAAATTCTTAAAGGTATTTAAATATTTTTAAGTTATTTAAAAAAGATTTGAGGAGATTGGTGGAAGGGTATATCATCTTTTTTTATTTTAAACAGCATAGTTATTTTATTACATTTTTAATAAATAATTCAGCCAGTGTCCTTGAGCCAATCTTGGCCCTGAGACCTTTTGACTGCCCTTTGTCATTTGTGCTTAATATCATCCATTTGGAAATGAAATCAAACAAACAAATAAGCCGATGATAGCCTTAAATTATTGAATTCATTTAATTTCGGAATACTGACAATTGGGCTTAACTTGTAAATGGAACTTAATCCCCAGGGATATCTGCATGTGTCCGATTAGCCGCAGGTCCTTGTCGCTGACTCTGACTCGGTCTCTGTATGCCGGATCCTGGACTTTCCTGCCGCCACACAAATCATTCGCAGGCCATTGGATTCTTAATTTGCTTTAAATAAATTTTATTGGCATTGCAATGCAGCTGAGCAGCTGCAGGACACCCGCCCTCCTTTTCGTCCTGGAGCCACAACTAAATGACATTTATTGTCAGTTTGGCAAAAGGCTCGGCTGAATGCTGGAAAATGGTGTAAAACGGGTGTGAGCCCGGGGAAAACGTGGTGGGCGAAACGAAACGTAACGTTAACCGAAAATGTCTTTTCATATTTTTCATGCACAATTTCAGTCCAGAGGAGTATGCGTTGCATTTGCGACGTATAAATTCGTATGTACTCGCATGTGTTTTACTTTTGCGTATTTATTTATTGACCAGGTCCAGGTCCAGGTCCCGGGTCCCAGGTCCAGGTCCCGCGCACCATTCCATTCCAGTTTTCATTTGCGGCCCGCGACGACGAAGAATATTGCAATGGCTGACAAATTTATTTCGTTTGCCGCCGCCGCCGGCGGTTTTTCTTTTCCAGCTCGACCGCCCCAGCTTGGTCAGCTTGCCGCCCCAGCTTTCCCAGCTTTTCCGGCCCCCTCGGCTCGGCTCGGCTCGGCTTTTGTTCTTTTCATTTTTGCAATGTGTCGGGCCCTGCCATGCATATTAAAATGTTCAAAAAACGCACCGAGAACACACACATCCACACACATCCCACACAGATGTGATGCGTGTGTGGCCGACCGGCCATTTACTGTTGCATATTCATTATTGAAAAGTTTTTCTGCAACTCATAATAAAAATGATAAGCAAATGTTTTAAAATCTATATGCGAGCATGTGTGCTATGCATCGCCATGGTTATGCAAACACATGAATGCCACACCAATTTCCTTGAGGGTTCAAATGAGTGCTTTTCGCTTTATATTATTTGCCCGCAATTTCGTTCAATTTATCGTTCGGGAATTAGTCGACCAGAACGCCTTTGTTCGTTCGGCAATGGCTCAAAGTGATCGAATTCCATGGAGGCATATATGCATTTCGGGGGAGAATGTTGCCCATAAATTGCGTAAGCTATTATTTCTTATATAAATATACTTCAAAGAAATTAAAAATTTAAAATAAGGACTATGTGGGTTTCAAATCATTAAAAAAATGTGTCTAAAAGTATGCAATAAATTATTTAAATACATAAATATTTGTAGCATAATCTTGGGCTCTACTGTCAAAAGAATTTAAGTCTCCAGAAATTCCCAATTTAGAATGTTGCCAATAAATTTCGTAAACTATTTCTTTCGTATTATTTCTTATATAAATATAACTAAAAGAAATTAAAAACAAAAAGTAAAATCTACAAGGGTTTCAAATCTCTAAAAACGGTTTCCAAAAGCATGCAATAAGTTATTTTAAATACATAAATATTTGTACCATACTTTTAGGCTCGACTATCAAAAGTATTCAAATCTCCAGAAACTCCCAGTTAAGTTTTTATTTTAAAACTAATTTTCTTGTACTATTTCGAAGCCTCTGCTAGTGCAACCTAATCCTTTGCTGTGAATATTCTGAGATTTTCCGCAACTAATTACTTTTTCGGGGTGAGAGCAGCCCTAAAACTTCGCTTTCCGGCCAAGTTGATCAAACTAATTTGCTGGCTTCGCCAACTTATTTTTCGGCAATTGAATCCCCTGGCCGCACTTTAAGGGATTTTCCAGCCACTGCAATCTCGGCCGCCGTTAATCGGCTGTAAAGGTCGGGGGACATTCCCGGGCAGGATATTTGGACGCCAGGACGTTACGTTACGACTTTCGGCGTAACAGTTGCGTGAAGCATTACGCGCGAATTCCGGGGCGCTACGTAAACATAAACGGCTGCTAATTGAAATATTAACACCTAAACGGACGATGACGACGTCGACGACGACGACGACGAAAGGACGACGCCGGTGTCACCACAAACACAACTAACATAGCGCCGCGCCAATCACCGGGTGTGCGTGTGTGAGTGGCGTGTGTGAGGGGTGTGTGTGTGTGTGGAGTGTGTGCAATTAAACAAAATGCGCATAACAATTGGCTAACCACGATATGCGACCTCAAAAACATAAACAACCGCAAATGTTGCGTCATGAACACGCAAATGGCCAAAAAGAGCACAAAGTGCCAGGGGAACTGATGGGAAATTCGGTGGAAATGTGGGGGAAATGTATGGGGAAAGGTGCAACGGCCATTAAAGTATATTTGTAATATCCTTCCCGCCCCGATTCGAGGGGAGCCACACACACTTCACTCTGGCAAATACATTTTATCCCTTTTTGTGGCAGCCACATTTAATTCGATAAAATTCGAATTCTATTTTCAATTTCAATTTTTTCCCCACAAATGCTAGCAGAGTCACAAATTAAACATTAGATGAGAGTTTTTGCATTATTTCCCAATTTAGTTGGCAGTGATTTTGGGGCTTTAAAAAAATCCACAGACAATTGCCTTTCTATGTCTTTAATAATTGGGAAAAACTTCATAGATATAAGACATATTTATTTCAACATATTTCTTCATAAAACCCATTATTTAAAATTCTCCTGATATTAATAGCTAATATTTCAATATTATTATTGTCAAATGTGGCATTCTTTATTTTATAAGTAATAAATTAATTAAATTTTTATCGTAAGCCCTACATTAATCAAGGATCTTTTTCCAGCAATAAGCCTTGACTTAAATTTTGGAAAATAAAATACAATCAAAATGTTCACAAGCCCAAAAATAAACCCCAACTACTCCAAGTTCATTTGAGGAATATCTGACTGTTCCAATTTTCCCTTTAAAAAAGACAATTCAACTCTGTGAAATTCCCCTCAAAAGGCATCCTAATGCAGTATTTTTTTTTTCTGAAAGGCTCAGCCAGGACAATAGAGAGAGCAAAGATACGGGGCTTGCCTAAGCCCCGGTCGTTTCAAAAATCTGTCGGTGAATGCAACTTGATTGGCGACTACTGAAAATCAGACAAAAGTCACGGCGGAAGGAAGACACAGCCATGTTCTCCATGTGCGCGCGCGAAATTTTTATGAAAATTCTTTTTATTAATTTCGTTTGGATTGCGCTTGGCTAGGAAAACACGGAAAAAATCGCAAATAAATTGCCAGCTTGATTTTATTGTCGGCGGCCGCCTGATGATGTTGATGTTGAACGGCGATGCCGTTCAGGGAAATTGTTGGCAAATATTTGTGCATATTTTTTGTTGTGTTCAGCTCTCCGCTGCCGTCGAAATTGTGTATGGGGAAAACGAGACGGTTGTGTTTGCTCAAAAATTGGCCATTTGATTGATGAAAATTTGATGGAATATATATTTTTGCCATAAATATTCGCTGAAAGAACACCATATCGCCAATGCCAACGCCCCCACGAAGAGCTGATTACAATCGCAGCGAGCGGACTAATTCGCGTCAATTAAACCATTTGTATTGTTATTATCATCGGCGAATTATTAGCTGCTGTCGCTCTCCAAAGTCAGAGACGAAACCTCATTTAGATTTGATAATTTTTAAATTAGCCGTCAAGTGCTTGACGCTTATCACGCTGCATTTATTGAGTTTAATGCGATCTAATCGATTTGTTATGGCAAGTGAGCACTGCACTGGGACGCAGCCTTTTGAGTTTCGGATGACAAAAATTATCTGTGCGTTATAAATTTGCTTAATATTAAGTATCGTAAAATAATTAAAAGAAATTGTTTTGTTATGCTTACTTTGTGGAAATTGCAAGGCCTGTTTTTTTTTAGACCTGTTTTTATTATCACTTCACAACTTTTGGAAATCTTTTAATTTTTAAGTTATTTGTCTCTTGAACTTTTATAATATTTTACTGACTATTTATGTCTTGAACATTGAATGAATTTTTTACTTACTAATTACGATCTGAATTTCCTTTTAATTATTGCCACAAAAATTTCTAGGGATTTGAAATTAATTGAGAAGGTGTCTAAAAGTATGCAATTCAATATTTTAGAGATTCCAATTTCACTGTAAATTTTATTTATTTTTGAAGCATATTTTTGCCACTATCTCTATTAATTTTAAATTTAAAAACACTCTGAAGGAAGCTATACTTTTTACACATTCTTTTGATTTAAAACTCCTGGAATTAAACATATCGTTGCATACTTTTAGACACCTTTCAAAATAGTCTGTAAGAACTAGAGATTTTGGCAGAGCTTGATAAAAAAGTATTTTAAACAACTTTATTGTTTATTTTTAATGGAAAACTAAACAAAATTATATGGAGTAAATTCCTAGTTCTTTTTCAAAAATAGATAAAATAAATAACACACTTGACACCAATCTTGACACCGTGGCAAGCGGAAATCTTCGACTATCAACTGACAACTTGGGGACCCCCACGGCTTGGGGAACTCGCTGGCGATTGTTGTCTGTGTCTGTGTTCGCCGTGTGTTTCGCATGCACTTCCGTTTCCGGCACTCGAAGCTGGCATTTAAAATGCAATTGAGAAACGATTAGTCAACAAACGATTCGCTTTGTCTTCGATTTATTCCCATTACGAAAGCGCCTCTATTTGTTTTTTATTTTTGAAACGGGGCTACTTTCGGGGCGGAGAATGGAGAATGGGCGGGAAGTTGGCTAATGAAAATTACCAGGCAACGCCGAAAAGCATGTGAGTTTGTTTTGCCTGTTTGATTATAACGAGCACAAATTACGTTGATTTGGGGCCTTTGCGGTTGCAATTTGTTTGACACAAGTCCCGTCTATCCCCGGCTTGTGTGTGTTTGGTGTGGGCTTGGTGTGTGCCTGGTGTGTTTGTGTGGCCTCTCATTAGTTGCTTGAGGAATTTCATTGGCTTTACCTTTTAATTTGATTAATTCGGCCGCCCGACTTGCTGTGTTCTTTTGGCTTTTCTTCGGATTAATGGCGGCACGCAACAAAAACAACAAAAATCGTTAATAAAATTTATATTTGAGTATTTTTCTTCGATTTTGCTTAATCAATATCAATAACTCGAGGAGCACTTGGGGTCTCTGTTTTTTTTTTTTTTTTAATTGTTTGGGGTTCTTGAAGTGCACTTTTGCAATATTATTTCGCGCTACGCGACGGCTTGGAATCCTGGCCAGAGTTGCCGGAGGAACAGGAACAGGACCAGGACCAGGACCAGAACGACTACCGCACGTGTTGACGCTTCAAACAAAACTGTTGCGCGGCTGAAGACGCCACAACAAACTCGAGTCCTGCCTGGAGTCCTGGTCCTCGGCTCCGCGTCCGATGGCACGACCCACGGCAGCCGAAGTTTGCCTCGGCTTTGGGTCGGCTCCTTCAGCACTGCCGTTGGCTGTGGAGCAGTTCCTGTTTACAAAACTGGCCATCGGCGCCTGCGTCCCTTGGCCGAGTCCGCAGCCGAAGGCATTCGCCCAGCGGTCGGGACTCCAGCCGAAGGAGCACGAGGCACAGCCGAGCGTCGGAAACGAGGCGATGCCACCTCATGGTGAGTTTCCCTAGCCGGCTTCTCTTCGTTTGTTTACGTTCTGTGTTTACATTCCCGGCTGGAAGCGCTGGAAACACGTGGCTGCCAAGGAGGAGAGCATCCTGGGGGGCTTGGGGTCTGGGGTGAGGCTGCTCTTTGGCTCTTTGGAACTCGCAGGAGTTCGTTGAATCCTGACGCAGTTAGTGGGGAACGGAATGCCGGCAAGGGCCATTGAAGAGTTGATTTTATTGACTGCCGGCAGAGGGGAGGCGAGTTTCAAAACAAAAGATCAAATTTGAAGGTAATCGATGGCAGTTATAGGATTTCCTGTAGCCCAAGCGTGAGCTTTAACAGGAAGTGCAATTTAAAGTGCAGGACTTTCTCAGGTAGAGGCAATTATTTAGTGTAGATTATAAGAGTTGTTGTAAGCAAAGGAGATTTTCTTAATATTTTTATTATTTATATAAGGTAAATCTAAGTATTTAGATTTTTTTAAGAAGAAAAGCCTTTTAAATTCAAGAAAAGTGAAGTATTCTTGTATTTTATTTCATTTTATTTTATTTGGCAAGGAACTAGCAAATATCTACAAATATATAAAGCTAATCCCTAGCTCCGTTTGTGTATTAACTGTCACTAGAAAATATATTCAAGGAAATACCTATTATATTTGAATAGAGTTTTATTATTTAATGTAAAAGCATCTTTAATATATTATATAAGCTTCTTGGGAAATATTAACTAATAAACATAATTACACATTAAATATAAATTCCGATTTAATTTGAAATTCTTGAGAACACTTCCTTCAGCTTCTTTCCAAGAATCTGGCAGCGTTTGCTTCATTTTTTAAGACGAGAATCCTGGTCGCAAGTCTCGAGTCCTGAGTCCCGAGTCCTGCCAGCCATCCTGCCTGCATTTTGTGCGCATTTTTCCATCTGATTTGACATTTGTGCTAGGTAAACACAAGAATGCCAGCAACTTTTAATAAGACCAAGGAAATGGACTGGCCAAACAAATGGCAAAGTCGGACGGGGGGTTGGTGGTGTCGAGTGCCGAGATTCTTGGCCAGAGTGAGTGTGAGGAAGCGATGGTTCTTGTTGGCTCTTTTGAGCAATTTAGTTTGCTGCCATTTGCCACAAATGAAATTCGCTTTTTTGGGCCGCCACGGCGTATGCGTCATGTGTTTGCACTGCACTTGTCAGTGTGGCGAGGGACAGGCGAGTTTTGAAGAACTCCCCTCGCTCTCATCCCCCTCAAAGTTTGGCTACAAAGTGAACCGAACCAGAATCAGAACACTCTCGTCTAACTAGCTGCCGGTCGCTCCGTCCGTCCGTCGGTCGCTCGATGTTTGTTTGCTCAATTTTAATTAAATTTTTAGCATTGCTCCGTGTTTTGTTTGGCACGAAAATTTAAGCAAATTAATTGGCGCCCAATAATAGAGAAATCAAGTGAATTGTTTGCCAGTCGGTAAGTAATTTTAATTAATTTCCCGCGCCCCCTCCACCGCCGCGAAGCGTAGCGTAGCGAAGCGAAGCTAAAATTGCAATTGCAATCAATGCGAAATCAAGTCAAAAGCCCAATCAACTTGTTCAATAGTTTGGGGCGGCCGATTCGGTCGTGTATCCTGCCTGGGGGGCGGCATCACCTGCAGGTGTCAAGCCCTTGAGCAGGTGTGGATTACGCAAGTCGAATGGGGCTTATCCTGGACAAGGAGGCGAGATTCTGGGAGATTTGAGTTGAAAGCCCTTTTCTTTTCTGGCGTCTTATAAAATATGAACGATACTTAAATGTACTAGAAGGAAATATAATTTAAAAATGCAGAAAATATTTAAATAAATGAAAAAAGATAGATGATAAATGAGAAAAGATCGCTTTGGTATTTTTATTTCTATTTAAAAATGTAGAACACATTTCTGCTACCTTAAATAAATAATCTTTAGAGGCATTAAAAGGTTTATTTAATTCTAAAAATCATAAAACTGTCAAGAGCTTATTAAGAATATGCTAGAAAAATCCTAACAACATTTTCCGAACCTTAGTTAATAATTAGAAATATAAATAAAAATAAATAAACATTAATTAGAAATGAAAGGTACTAAAATGTACAAGAAAGAAATATAATTTAAAGTTAAAAAGTATTTAAGTAATGCTAGGATGTGTATTTATTTTATAATATCGGAAATATAATTTTTGTAACTTACATAAAAAATCTTCAGAAGCATTGAAGAGTTTATTTAATTCTAAAAATCATAAAACTGTCAAGAGCTCACTGAAAATATTCTAGAAAAATCCCAACTACATTTTCCCAACTTCAGTTAATAATTAAAAATAAGATCCCATCATACCCTGTCCCTGAGGGGTAGCACAGCACACACGTGAGACAGGAAACGGCCTTCAGCCCCCACATGTCCAAAAGTTCTTTATTACCTCCGTAGCTGGATTATTAAAATTTCATCGAATTACGTGCGAATAATACGAAATTGGCCTTAGCACTCTATACGTCGCCTGCGGATGGTGTTCCATCCGCCAGTCACTGTACAATTAAGTTTAGTCAGCCAAGGAGGAGCTAAGACAAAAGCAAAGAAATTGGCCACAAACTTATCAATTTTTTATTGCATTCGGACATTTATCTGGCTCAAGGTTGCTGTCCCCACACAACACAAACAAGCCAGGTTGCAGTCTTTTTCCAAAACAAAACAAAAATAGCAGCGGGCTAAGGATAAGGTCATAGGGCTATTCATGCCATATATAGAAATCTAGCATTTCTGCAGCTTCCACGATGATGATGATGAGTGTGCCGTGCCGCCCTCACAATAAAGCAAAACTTTTTTGATTACTTTATGCTAACGGCAGCTGCGTCGCGTCCACATTTAGTTTTTGGCTTTGGCCGCAAAGTAATTGCAGGACCAACACTGAAAAAAAAATGAAGCGGAAGGAGGACGGGGGACGGAGGACGGAGAGCAGATGAGGTGGACAGCTGTCTGTGTAGGGTCTGCCGGGGAGCGACTTTGGCAACACCCAGTCGCCGCATATTGACAGAGTTATGAAACTGGCCAGCCAAAAAAATGCCCTTAACTTTATGAGTTAAATAGACTGGACTATTACCCCTTAAAATTAAATACAAGACAGCTTCTTTATTGATAATATTTAAATAGAAAAATATATATTAATATCTAAACAGCAAATATTAAAAAAAAAACAATGCTTCCTTTAATGAATTATAATAATGTAGTATGCAAAAATGGTGTAAGAAATATCTTTGAGGGAATTTTAAGTTCTGCGATAATTTTCAAGCTATTTAATATTAAGAGTACCTTAAAACATTAGATTTAAATATAAAAAAAGAAATGAATGAACTTAAAATAAACCCTCTAATCCCCTGTCCACTTCCAGGGTACTCAGCTCAGCTGAATGTTCTGCAAATGTAATTAAACAAAAGACGCTTGAAATGCGCGAGCTTGACCGCTCATAAAACTTTGACAATGCTGGCCACGCCCCTTCAGTGGTCCTCCGCCCCCTCCCTTAGACACACAGTGAATGACCGCTTTATTAGCCAAGAGACATTTGAATCCGGGCCGGAAAACATACCAACAGCAGAGAAAAAAAAATAAGGAGGGCGGGCCTGAAACTGCATGCATTACTCATACGACATGTTGTCGTTAGCCAGAAATTAAATTTGCGAAAAAGGGGGCCAGTGGAGGAGGCGGCAGCTGGGATCGGATCGGAGGAGCTGGTCCAGAAAATGGAACCGAACCCAGGCGATGGGGAAACTGGGACTTGCCACAGTTGATTGGTTAGCACTAAGCGGGAAATTTGCCGGCCATAAATGTGGGTCTCGCTCCCCTTCCACTTTCCTTATGTTTTTCCTGGCCCAAAAAAATTTACATTCCCTGCTTCCGCTGGCCATTGCCTCACGTGGCGTATACATACATGTTACTATATATATTTAAAGCCCCCGAAAATATGTGTGTATGTTAACTTGGCTGGCCAAAAATGTTGAGAGAGCCTGGCTAAAGTTTCTGCAGCTTCCCCGGCAGTTTTGCGCCCCCGCTCTGCTTGCATATGTGCCGGTTAAGTGGTTTTTGTGGCTGAAAAGCAGAAAACTCATTAAAGTTTATTTCAAACACCAACAACAACACAGTGGCAGCGGCAGTGGCAGTGGCAGTGGCTCGGGAGCAGGCAAAGAGGGGGTGAATGCTGCAAACTTCGGTCAAAAATTAAGACATATGCCGAGGCTGAAACCGAAACTGAAACAGAACAGCAACGAACTTCACGGTCTTTGTCCATATCCGCACAGTTATGCATGTCTCCGTCTTGCCACTTGCCACCCCTTACCCCTTCTTACACTTGGCAGACACTAGAGATGGCACCACAAATGCATATATCGATATCATATCGAAATTAAATCGATAAAGATATAATATTCAAATTTAATTAACTTTTTCCTAGCAAATAATTTAAGTTTTAGAATTTTTAAAAGCCAAATTAATTATTACCATGATACATCGATATTTTGTTTAAGTTGGCTATCGATATTTATCGTATTTTTTTAAATTATATTTTCTGTTGAAAATATTATTTTCTAGCTTCTCCTTATAACACCCTAACATGCACTTCGATGGCTCCTGAGAGCGGAATTCTATATATAGCAGGGGCACTTTAGCTGCGGTTTGCTGGCCCCAAAACTTTGAAAAGTGCAACCCCCATCGGGCGAGGGTAGCAAAGAACAACAAAACTCCCATTGAGTCGTCACCCACGAGGGTCAATTTACTCAATTCGGAAATTTCCCGCAGCCAGGCCAAAGAACTCTCCAACAAAAGCACTCGACCACGATCGCTGCTGATGATACCACTGACAAATAAATACTATAATTAAATTAATAAATTCTAGTAGGACTCATACATAAACAAAGCAGAGTTTGGAAATTTTTCAAACTTAAATGTTAAATAAATGTAGAAAGGCCTTTTATCTAAGTAAAGAGTTTAAAGAACTAGTCTATGATCTATAGATTTATGTGGAAAATAATTACCCTAAATTACTTGAACTAATTTAAATAATTAATTAAACAACCTAAATATCACTAACAAATAAATATTTTAATTAAATTTATGAATTCTAGTAGGACTCATATATAAACAAAGCAGATTTTTGACAATTAAATGTTGAATAAAAGTAGAAATGGGTCTTATCCAAGTTAAGAACTTAAGGAACTAATTTATTATCTAATAATGTATATGGAAACCCTTCTGGTTACCCAATATTACTTGAACTAAATTAATGAATTAATTAATCAGCAATAGAATGCCAATTTCACCCCAAAACTAAATTCATAAAATGTTTCTAAGCACTTAAAGGGTTCCTTAACCTCTGAAAATTACAGCCAGCTTGCATAAATTTATTTTAAATGATTTTAAATGGAATCTTTAATATTTCCCCTGCCCCTCTTCCCTTCTCCCCTTCCCCCATAGAGCACACACAAGGACAGGGCTTTGGCTTTGTTAAATATGACATTATATTGTCCGTGTCGCAGCATGTGTTTGGTCAGTTGGTCATTTCGGTCGGTGTTGTTGGCCTGTTCTTGTTGCTGACACACTCGGCACAAATTAAACAATCTGTTGACAACTATTGGCCACAAAATCTTTGTTAATTGCCTTTTTGTCCGGCCTCAAGGCGGTGTGTGTGCGGGTGTGCGGGTGTACGGGTGTGTGTGTGTGCAACTAATGGACCGCCCACAGTTTGCTAATTGCTTTGAATCGCCCAAAACCCAACCCAGGCGGCCCTCCGTGTGCAATGATATGAAATTAATATAATCGGCCTGGTGTTTAAACTGCTATTTGGTAAATTTAATTACACTTCAACCACACAACAATACACACGCACACACAATGTTTGAAAATAACTCATAAAAAAAAGAATAAAATTCAAGTGACTTACAAAAGTGGAAATCCCTCAGTGCATCACGATAAGAGGGATACAAGTTGATTATATCTTGTTATAAGTACGGGCACTCGACGGAAATATGTTTAAAAAGCTGCCACATTCGTTGGAATTTTTCGGAGAAATGAATGTTGAATTAATATTGTTTGTTATCACTTCAAAGTTAATAAAAATTAATGAATGGTAACCAGCAAATGCTCTACAAAATAATATACAATTCTGAAATCTTATAACTTCAAAAAAACAATTAATACAAGTTTCTGTTTATTATTCCAGTTTGTTAGCTTTGATTGAATAAGTACTTTGCATAGTGTAGCCATTTAGCATTTTGCATTTTGTAAAGCATTTAGTATTTTATGTTAAGATTCCGCCAAGATTAAATGAAATTAGGATTATGTAAAAAGGAAGACTACGGTCACACTACGATTGCAAAAACAAAACCAATCACATTGAAAAGTAAAAACTAAAAAGAAAAATACACAAAATAAATACGAATCTACATTTAAACCACGATAAAAATGTATAAAATAATTTCCCATTAAATAAAATATGCTCAAAGTGTATTTTGATAAGCATTTAATTATAAATCAGATGACAGATCATTCAAGCAGGCTCTTATCAGGCATTAAAGGTCAATCAAGCTATGAGAAGCACTGGCAAAAATAAAAAGCAACTCCCGACAAGTCCAAGTCGCCGCAGAGACACTGAAATAGAAACATCGAGGCAAGAAACAATCTAATTTAAAGTTTACAACTTACGAGCCAAACAAGAGAGCTGAGAGCTGAGAGCTGGGAGCTGAGAGAGACGAGAACCGGGAAACGAGAGACAGTCGAGAGCTGAGAGACCTGAGAGGAGCAGGAGCCCGGCTGTGGCAAGAGGAAACGACTTGCAACATGCAATTTGTTATCTCAAGTATGCAAAATTATGAAAGTTTATTTAAAAGTTATGCCACGGCCCGCTCTTTTGGCTGGCAGGAAAGCCAGCCAACCAAGCAGGATAATAATTGTGCCGCCTCCGACAGCAGCAGCAGCAGATACTTTGCCGCACACACACAGACACTTTGCCGCGCAGACAGAGACCCTCTCACACACATTATTCAAGTTAGCGGCGACAATTTATTAGTTTTACAATACAACTTGGCAAATTGCTGTATAAATCTTGGGGCCTCGCGTGGCTACTTCTGTGGCCCTTAAAGGCCGCTCCAGTGATCTCTGCAGGAGTTAAGAGACCTGGGAATCTGATGTATCAACGATTGTTCCGTTAAGAAAATATATTTATGTAAGCGGAGTTATAAGCTCGGTTCGATTTTATTATTATGTACATAAGTTTTAGAATAAGTAGTATAGTATAAGATATTGAAAGATTACAAGTTTTCAGCTGCTGTTCTTCTGCAGTCTTTTCATGCTCTGCTGGTACTCTACTGTAGTGTGTATTCTGGTATACTGCTGTTACTCTGCCCCCGTGTCCATCGGTCGGTTTCTACGCGAACTAGTCTCTCGGTTTTAAGCTATCGGGCTAAAATTTTCAGCATTGTCTTATTTATTTTGCAAGCAACAAAGTCACAGCCTTCTTTGATATTTATTAATTTCTTTGTGACAGTTTTTGGGCTGCAAAAAAATGCTATAAATGCAAAAAAATGCTACATACAAGTAGTACATGCACTTACATATGAAGAAAGCAATAGCTGTGATTTTTCCCTATAAAAAGCACAAAGTTTGTTTTTATAAAATATAATTTTGGTTGGCAAACTTCGTTTATTTATGAAATATAATTCAATTCTTCCCATCTCCATTTCCATCTTATAAATTCATAGGAAAACACAAAGTTTGTTTTTATAAAAAATATATTTCTTTGTACGGTGAACATATAATACAATTCTTTAGATTAGAATTTAAAATGTATAAATTCATAGGTTAATAACAGAAATATGATGAGCGGCATGAGCACTTCCACCTCTCGGGTGGCGGTGCCAAATTCTTTCCGGAATGCAAGTAAGATGCCGGGAGTGATGGGGATCCAGTGGTTACAATCTTTTGCAATTTCCTTGTCTTATGCAATATCTGGTGGTTACGATCTTTCGCCAATGTCCTGGCAGAGCAAGATATCGATCTCTGGACATCGATGTTCTGAAGCAGGAACGCAAGCCAGAGCGAAACGTACATAGTGAGACCGTGCGATACCCCCAAGCCTGCGCCTGCGCCAGAGCCTGAGCCTGCTCCTGCGCCTGAGCCCACAGGTAAGTGCCAGTGATATGATCTCCATCCCGATCCGGAATATATGTGATCTTTTCCTGCCATCCATCCTGCTATCCATCCTGAATCAATCCATCCCGATCCGGAATATCTGATCTTTTCCTGCTATGTTGCCTTCGCCTTAGCCCTCGAAACTATGTTGACCGAAGGGGTGATGAGACTCGTACTATAGGCGCCGTTTTTGATATATTACATAATTATATTTAATCACTCACTGAATTGTTTTTAGATCGACTTCCTGCTGCTTGTGTAGGCTATCGATCGTATTTAGAGCCTCCTTAAGCTGACACTCCAAATGGTTTGAGTGTTCGAACTGCTTATTTACCTTGTTGGTCGCCCGCTCCACGCCAGCGTTCGTATGCTCCAAGGTCTTGAGCATGTGCCCGCAGCTACGGGGACCAAAATATTTCAAAAAAAATTATATCTATACTTATAAATCCAGTCAAAGCTAGAGATCGTAAACGGCGAAGCTGACATTCATTGCCAGGCAGAAGCTCAGCTCCTCGAGGGCCACCAACAGGAGCTAGCTATGCGTTCCAAAATGATCCAGAGTATGCAAGAGAGCGAGAAGGACTTGAGGACAGAAATGAAGAAGAGAGACAAGGTCCTTATCCAGGTTTGTGTGTGTCCTCCTAGATGGATAATTCTCTTTGGGCTTATGCTCCTTCTGGACCTGGACGTCCGGGACGAAGAGTTTCGAAACCTTTTCACAACGCTGGAGTATAAGCAGAACAAGCTAAGATCAGGAGGACATCATTAAGAAGCTGGAAAAGCAGAGCACGCGACAGCGGACCATGGTGGGCGCCTTATTATTGCCACCAATATCTGTGTATT